>KV459415.1:0-115083 GCA_001662645.1 Pseudogymnoascus sp. 03VT05
TTTCGTCGTTGTTGTTGTGAGGAAAATAACAGGAAGTGGGCGAACCTCGATTTCATATTCTGGCTTACAACAAAGCCATCCGAATCGGGTTAGCACACCCTCGCCCTTTAACAACTCTACGCCTCAGGAGTCGGATACCTTTCGCTAGCGATGCGGGCCCCTACCGTACAATTTCACTATTAAACAAAGCCGAATCCAGCGCTCGCACTCCTCTCGGACTCGATTCACCTTACGCTACACACAACATAGCTCGCGCACTTGCTTTGCGGACAAAGCACCCTCTAAAGGAGGGGGGTAGTGTAAGGATGCCTCCTTACTTGGGGTAGTTGCGGGTAGTGTAAGGATGCCTCCCTACCACAACATTTAAGGGACTAGGGTCGGGGGTGTTACAGACTGGTTGCGACGTCACGTGTTAGGCGCAAAGGCAATTATCCGAGTCAGACCCGATACGGATATTTAAGGGGTAGGAGGCTGTAAGCTCCCCCTTTATCTTTTTTGTATCCTTCGTAGTAGACCTATAGGATTGCACCGACTCATATCCGACTCGCACTCCCATATGCAACTACTCGTGATACGGTGCCCTATGTCCTTACACTTGTCATTAAGGTAGTCATAATCAAAGCTTAACTAGCTCTCCTAGCAAGCTCTTTTAGACGGGCTAGCTGAAGAGGAAGAGATTCCTTGGTCTAAAGAATCAAAGGGGTGCTTAGAGCTATAGCCACGTAGCTTAAGTATAGGTATCACCTTTAGACTGCCCTCTCCATCCGACATAGGCGATTCTCTGCTTCCATACTGCCCGAGACGTATAGGCGCGTTATTAGCAGATGCCTTTCCCTTTGACCTTAAGGATGCGCCTAAAGAGTTGATAGGGCCATTCATGCACTCCTGCTGAATTTTAATTGTGTCTGTCTGTAGATCATGACCTGTTGCACCGTCTAACTAGGTTGATAAGCTGTCCATACCAGAATATAAAGTTGGCTGGGTGTTAGAAGGCACCGTTTCCGCACTACTGTCTAAGGCCCTAGGGTTTCAGACTCCTGCAATATCACAAAGTTCAGCCTGTGAAAATGAGCAATCTAATACGGTGACAGTAGTGAGCCGGCGGCCTCGTTAACTCATTATGTTTCAAAATTGTAAGATGTCCTTAAAAGATTAAGGTTCTGTCATTGCTATCGTATAATGTGAATAGTTCTTCTTCACCTTCTAAATCTTTGTTGGGGTTAGCTGCTCTACTGTCGTACTTTTCTTGTATTCTTTAAATCCCTAGAGCGCTTTGAGATAATTTAGAAGCCTTTTCTTGTTGCTCAAGAAATCTTCATCATGGTTTTGCAAGTCGCTCCTGTTCCAGCCGCCACCCTATCCAGGCTTAGTATCCACTCTCATAGCTTAGAAGTTGCAGGTGGTATTTGATTGTTGTAGTTTGTCCTAGTCCACAAGGTCGATGGTTTTCGAGGCATCCATTAGAAAAAGACATAGCTCTGCATATTAGGGCACGTTGCTAGGTGATTTCGAACTGACAAAGATGGTATCTTGGCCTTAGTAGCTCGACGAAATCGCTGAGCTTAAACTCGGCCACATTGACTCTATTGCGTCCTCGTGACGCTGTTTGTGGTGGTCAATCCTATTAGAGATCTGAAGAATTAAGGACGAGGGTTCGTTTCTCCTAATCTTATATAGATTGTAGATGGAGGATACCAAGCCGCGAGTATGTGCTTGGGAGTCGACTCTCTCTCTTAGGCCTTGCATACAGTTAACATTATCCAGCTTTGGCTCTGGTCCATGAAAGCCGAGTGTGAAGCGGTGAAAGCGAGATCAGTGTTCTTGAGGTACACTATTTAGAAGCTCTAACTAAGTCTTCTGGCCGTCTAGCAGCTTCATAAATGACTTAAACAGTCTTGGTAAGAACAACTGGGAGATCCAGGAGGTATTTGTTCTGCCTTCTGTATCGCCGCTATCACTTTCAATAGCTGAACCAGTCCTGAGGGAGAGCACGAAATCGGGCCGCTTTCCTTTGCGATCCTATATTAGATCTTGTTCCTAGAGTGCAAGGTTAACTGGATTGTTGTGGCCCCTAAGGCCGCCATTGTGGTAACCCTTATATGGCTTAAAGTATCTATCAAATGCATTAGCTAGTAGCACCCTGTTTATTCAAGATTATACCTATAGGGGGGCGGCGGAAGTTGCTCGGGCACTAATGAGGTTTTAGTAAGTGATACTGATAGTAGCGGAATAGGTGACCTACACCTCCCAAACCTTCATGTCTCGTGCGTCTTTCCCGCTTGGGGTTGTGTAGCCTTTTTAATTAGTATCCTATAAATTAATGAAGAAAGATTCCTACACACTGCAGCCTACTGGTCTTTGAGGACCGCTATAGTTTGTAAAGATCACGGTAGAGGATTTATCTGTGGTTGTAGCTGTGATTGCGATTTTAGTACTAGTTGCATTGCTAAATAGGACCGCATCTTCTCTAAATGACGAATAGATAGCTTTTTTGATTCCAGAGGAGCTATAGCGACTGCCAGTAGTGCATAAGACGACGATGTGTCGGATCATCTGGATTATACCTATCGAATGCAGCTGGGGGGGAAGTCTAGTGTGGAATGCTACCCCTGAAAGCGTCTTATACTAATTGTCACACTCTTCGACAGACTAACCCTCGCTAGACAGCCCCTAGCCCGTTAATCCGCCTATATTAAAGTTAGCATCATCTATCCTTAACTTGGCTAGACTGTCTCACTAGAACTTGTTCTAACCATAAGATCAAAATGCTCCTGAATAGGCATTAGGAGGCATAGGTTAGATTCTAGTACTTTAAGCCATTAAATGCTAACTACGCCGCGCACTCCTCCCCTATTAGTAGTAAATACGCGGACCCTGGCAGTTGGAGGCTTAAGCTTAACGACCTTGTTTACCTTAACGTTACATAATGGGCAAAGTTTGACTGCTATGGTCTACGGCGCACCTGGAGCACTCCTACCATAATTGACGAGGCACAGATCACAGAAGGCATGTCCGTAGGAACAAGCATGCTCTAGTCGCCTTGCTACGCAGCTAAAGTAGGAAGCTGTGCTGCGAATTTCAGCCCATTCTTTACGAAAGTAGTATAGACAGCTCTAATGCGTAGCAGCAGCACTTGTCTCCCCTTTAGTAATAACAGCAACGTTCTGATAAAACTGATGTTCGATTGCATTAGTTAACTGCAAAGTATTAAAGGCATTCTCTTCTGCATTTTCGCTCTGAGGATTACGAATTCCCTAACAAATCTGCTTGTAGAGCTCATTAAAGACGGCGCGGGGATTAAAAACTGCTGCCATGTTAGCGTGGTGTGCTGTTAATAGAAGCAAGCGCCTTACTATGCATTTTAGGAGGGTACGCATCTAGGGCTAGAGCGGATGCAATAAATGGAATAGCAAAGGTGTAGAGGCGTACGGAATCAACTTGACTCATAAACTCTAACAAGTGCGTAGCCATGTTTCTTAGGACAGGACTTAGAAGGCGTGACGTACGTATGAAGTTAAATGGTCTTACTACATCGCTGCAAAAGTGGTTGCATGCGAAGCTAAAAAGCGATGTGAGATAGGTCGTAGAGAAGATAAATTAGGACTTCGAACGTTTAATGCATACACTCTCCGACTCGTCTAAGATTTGTTTTCGAAGCGCTTTCCACTCTCGGTGGGGAGATTGGGGCTGTGGAAGAGCTAGTATGCGTATATTTCCAAAATGAGAAAATAGCATTACTATATTTGTAGGAGAGATCTAACCTCGAGTTCGCTCTATTGGCGACTGGCTACAACGTGCAGCCTCTTCTACAAGCATTCGGAGAAACTGTGGCATTGCAGTCTCCTCGTTGAATTTGTCGCTGTTGTTTTCTCTTAGTAGAATCAGTGTGTCCAGTAGTTTAGCAGTCTAACAGTCTAATAGTCTGTCTAACAGTCTGTCTTAGGAATTACCAATGCTTGGCAGTCCGTCCTAACTATGCTTAAATAGTCAGTCCGTCCATTTCAAGGCACAGGACTGACAGTCTAATAGTCCGTCCTAGAGGCATAATTGAGGCTTACATATGCCTGATTTTTGAGGTTCATTATAATGAAATCTCTGTATTTCTACGATCTAGAGCATGGTATATTAACTCAATGGCATCACAACCTTTTGATATGGAGTTAATGCTTAACAGCGAGCAATCTAAAGCTCCTGAATCCTCTATTCTTAGGCTTCCCTAATCCTCTAGCTCCCTTCCTAGCAGAAAACGCCCACGAACATCCAAGATATGGGATCATGCACTAGCTACTAATTCAGTTCTTGTTAACAAGGCTGGAGCATCTGTTTAGCAGTGTAAGTACTGTCTTAAAGAATACTACAAAACTGCTGGCACTAAGAATCTAGTAAAACACTTACGCGAGGCTCACAAAATTGACGTATCATTAGTACAAGCTACAAAGGCCCTTTCTCGCCAGGTTAATATTAATGATGCATTTCAACGAAGTGGAGACTATGCACGCCGATGCCTTTCTATAGCACAAACACAGACTTTAGACCCTGCAACACTTAAGATCCTTTACATACAATGGATTACTGCTTGTAGGGTTGCCTTTCGAATGGTTAGCCGTGAAGAATTTAGGTCATTCCTTTAATATCTTAATCTAGAAATTGAAAACTGGTTGCCTACATCTGCTATAACAATACAACTTTAGACAGTTCGTACATACAAGTCAGAGAAACTACAGATACAGCAAAAGGTCCAATCAGCACTTTCAAAAGTTCACTTTACTGTAGATCTTTGGACCTCTCCGAACTCCCTTGCAATTATTAGGATTATTAGCCACTATATTGCAGAGAACGGTGACCTACAACACTCTGTTCTTGCCTTACAAGAGTTAGATGGTAAGCATTCAGGTTAGTGACCTTATATTAATCTTTATAGTAATTAGCTAATTATATATTTAGGTCACAATTAGGCAGAGAATATTATAAAGGTTATTAATGACTACGGAATTGCCTTAAAAGTTGGATACTTTATAATGGACAATGCAAATAACAACGATATAATGATGCAAGCTCTCTTAAAGAGTTTGTACTTATTAAGCTTAATACTATGTTAGAAATTCTAGCTAACTTGCGTTATTTAGTGCTCTTTGACTAATACGAAATTATATATAATCTAATCCATTACAGACTTCGATGCAATGGCTATATAATCAACCTAGCAGCCTAATCATTTTTATTTCAAATAGATAAGGAAGCTCTTACAGACTACAATAATACAGAACTATTGTCAACGCCTATAGAAATGGAAATGAAGCACTAGCAGAGGAAAGGACCCCTTAGCAAACTACATAACATTATAGTATATATTCAGCAGAGCCCATAACGGATGGCTAATTTCAGAGAACTAAGTTAAGGCCGCAACCTTGTACAGGACAATTCAACTCGCTAGAACTCATAGTATAAGATGATTAGTACTGCTACAAAGCTCAAAGCTGCAATCAATGTCTATTACATATAATACCAAGAGAACTAAGAGGATCTTTTGTTGCTAGAGGATTAGAAGGATCTACAGAAGGTAGAGGACTTTTTATTATTCTTCCATAATGCCACTCTTTCTACTAAATCCCGTGGTGCTATAATTGAGAGAGTTCTGCCAACAATGGACTTTCTGCTTAAGAAATTTGAAGAAGCTAAGAGTGTATATGCTAAGGACATATTTATAGGTCCCTGTTACAACTTAGGGTGGGCGAAGTTAAACAAATACTACAGCCTTATAGAGAGATCGCCTGTCTATGTTACGGCATTAGTATTATGTCCATAATGGAAATGGGAGTACATTAAGGGCAATTGGCCAGAAAGCTGGCAATTAGATTGTAAGAAGAAGATGTGAGATTTTTAGGAGTTAGAGTATAGGTCTACTGCAATTTCAGTACCTCAGCAGTTATCAGAATCAGCAAAAAGGACACAGAACACCTTTGCGTAATGGCGACAACAGAGAGAACGGTCTAGCATTGATATCGACGAATATACAAAGTATCTCTAGGCTCCAGTACTCCTAGAGGCCACTGATCCCCAGTCTTGGTGGTTAGAGGCAACTTAGCAAAAGACTTACCCAGCTCTTAGTATTATGGCGTTAGATATACTATCAATTCCTGCAATGTCAGCAGAGCCAGAACGCCTGTTCTCAGGTGCAGGAATTACTATTACAGATCGCAGGAACAAGCTAGGGATTGAGAGTATTCAAGCTACTAAATGTCTAAAGTCGTGGCTAAGTAAAGACAGTATACCCTACATAGATGGATTACTATAGCTTTTACCTTATTAGCTATTAAGGATTGATTATTCAGCTTGCAAGTTCCACATATAGACTGACAGTCTAACAGTCTAATAGTCCGTTTAAGCAGTCCGTCCATGCACATATCCTAATAGTCCGTCCTTAGTCCGTCTATAGATTTCAGGGCAATAGTCCGTCCGTCCTATGTATAGGACGGACTATTAGGACTATTGGAAACACTGCAAGGAACTGAGCGCTTTGCTGGAAAATGGGGGTTTTGCAGAATAAGTTCTGAGTCTAGTCATTTGCTATGATCTTATATAAAACTGCTAAAACTACACGTGCCTACTATACGCCGTACCTTCACAGCTTGCAATCCGTCTACAGAACGCCGCTCATGTTTATCGTACTCTATAAGTGACTATGGTCCTTATACTATTACATTAATAGCAAGTACTTGCTACAGAGATCAGTTAAGCTAGAAGTTCCATAGTTGCCACTTTGCTATGCTAACTGGCCTTGTCGTGCGAAGTCTCCCCTCAATTGTCCCTAGCTGCTCTATTTTGTCTTTTGTCTTTTGTCTTTAGTTTTAAGGTTTAGGGTCAAATCATCCCCACCACAATGAGGAGACAGGCATAGGGATGCAGATTTAGGTGAAAATTCGAGGGTGTACAGATCACAGGGTCTAGTATCGTGATCAAACTTAATTTATTCCCTCTGTGCCTTCCTGCTTCTCATTCACTCACCTTACCTCACCCACCTACCTCCTCCTTAAATCCATAGTTGCATCACACAGACTGTTAATTGTCTAAATGACTGTAGACTGTTAAAGATTGTTGATGGTGAAGGAGTAATGCAAACTAAATAACTAGTGTTGTTTCTTGTTTTAGTTGTTTCTTGCGCTAAGCGACCTAAATGTTAATGTAAAAATTTAGGGTTTAGAATGTTCGTTTCCTAGCTAGGAAAAAGCTTGCTTTAGAATTATGTACAACGCGGCTTCTTATAACCACAGCCCCTATACTTGGAAATAATGGGTTACAAACAAGAGGTAGTTAGTTAGCTGGTTTAATATCTGTTTTAGGTGCACTACTTCCTGCCCTCTATAAATTGCCTTATGAGCACCTAGATAAGAAACGGGTTGCTGGCCCTAAAATATGCCTTAGAACTGCTAGTTGCTATGCTAGTTGCCAGAACATCTTTAGCAGCTCCTTCCCATTTTTAGAGATCCGTTGTTAAGATTAGCTGACTACCTTTAAGCCTATTAAGACATATCTTTTGTTCATAACTACTTAGTTTGGCTAGGAACTGTTTGGCTTAGATTAGGTATTTCTTACGTCACTGATCCCCGCCGCCTCCCCGCCGCCCCTATATTATTCAGCCTCGTTAACAGTTTACTACTGAAGAATAACTACTGAATTCTAGGACCCCTATCTTTCTCCACACTTCCTACCCCACGCACGTCTCGCCATAAGAAGAAGCATTAGTGTTGAACCTGCACAAGCCTCTCTACACACCCTCCCTGTGATCACTATGTTATTGTCCGTACGTATATGTAACCGTATCCTCCTTAACTCTAGTTCATAAATTTCTGTATTTCCTTCCTCTAGTTGTGTTTTCCTACCTTAAGGCCACTTATAATTTACTTTTCTACCTTTGTTCTAAACGGTGTTCTTGCTTAAGACTTGCTATGGCTTCTATAACTACAACTATAGACCATACCCTTTATAAGGATTTAGAGAACGACGAGGTATGTGTTACGGCTAGGATTAGGATAGGATGTGATTGGCTAGATGGCTCCTAGGGCGATAGGTCTCTAGAACTAATAGCGTCCCTAACCCTACGTGATGGAATAGCAGGAATAGCAGGAATAGCAACAGAGTTTGCTATTCCAACTATTCCATGTGGCACGTGATAGAATAGCAGGAATAGCAGGAATAGCAATAGAGTTTGCTATTCCAACTATTCCCTTTAGCACAACGCCTCTATATAAGTAGATAGTTAGTTCTTAGATAGGAGCTTCGTGCTTAACTTAATATAGTATTTGTTATATACTAGTAACGTGTTTTACAAAAGCCTTTGTGTCTAATCCCCTGTCTCCTCTGTTAAGTTAAACCAACAAAACCTCTGTAAGTCTTATACGTTTAAGACCTAGCGTTACACTTTAAGCACCACTTCTATGAGGTACTAGCTCATACACAAAGCAACATGTCTATTGTTAGCTTAAAGGGGAAAGCCCCCACTATGCTAACTTCGTCTTAGAAGTCTAAGCCTAAGAATGAAGAGATGCCTAACATACTAGCCATTAACGAACTTAGGGAAACCTTATGCATTAAGTTACCTAACACATACTCTGGCAACTGTAAGGATCTTAAAGTGTTCCTGCTATAGGTTGAACTGTACTAGTACTTTAACGACAACAAGTTCCCTACTATAGACAGCTATGCCTTATAGACTACGTCCTACCTTAGGGGGAAGCCCTATAATGGGTTGAGCCCTTCCTTAAGGACTACTTCCTACACGAGAACATGTGTAGAAGCATGGCTATAACATAGTCTATGTTCAGAGACTAGAAAGGATTTCAGAAGGAAATCCGTTGCATGTTTAGCAACATTAATAAGGTTAAGACTGCTAAAGACCATCTACTTTAACTAAAGCAGACTGGCAGCGCCCTTACGTACGCCATAGAATTCTAGAGATATGGAAACTAAACCAAATGGGATACTAACGCACTCCTTAGCTACTACCGTTGTGGTCTAAAGAGTGACGTTTGTATAGAACTCGCCTAAATGGAAAATCAGCCAACAGACATGGTGTTACTAATCAAGCACACAGTCTAAATCAACAATTGACTATACGAGTTTCAGAAGGAAAAGCGAACCTATGATAGACCTAGGAGGTATAATAAGTATCAGAAGAACGAAGGCTATAGAAGAGACAATCACCTAAGGGATAACTACTAGTTGGACCCTATGGAACTTAATGCCACGTTCAAACCTAGATAGCCCTACGACCCTAAGAAAGACAGGCAGTTTAAGGAAAGACTCTGTTTTAACTGTAATAAGCCTAGTCATATGGCTAGGGACTGTAGACAACTAAGGAAGGGTAACGGCAACAAGAAGTTTAGTAAACAACTTAATGCCACTTAGCAAGGACAGTTGAACGCCACATTCTAGGGCTAGCAAGACTAGGGAATAAATGGTAATAGCACGCCTAAAGGCAAAAGCTCTAAGGAGGAATCAGAGGCTAAGTCCCTTATAACCTCTAAGCAAGAAACGTATAATAAACTAGCACTAAAGCAACCTATGAATTCATAATGCAAGGGAATCATGAAGGACATAGCTAAGTTTACATATAATAAGATTAAGAGGGTTTAGGAAGAACTAGATAGAGATAGGAAGATTTCTATAATTAAAAGCATCTACAAGAGCTCAATCTATAAGGTCCTACAACAAGTCCTAGCAGACGATTAGGAAGACAACCTATGGGAATATTACAACTAGATAAACGACAACTAGCAGGAGCACAGAGCCTCCACAACAGTCATAAGACTAGAGAGCTAGCAAGAAGAATGGCTTAGGAAAGAAATCAAGCTTATAGCTAAACAAGAAAGCCTAGAAGCTGTTAAGTAGTACTATTAGGACTAGAAGTAGGACCTAAAGGACTATGCATAGAAGGCATGGGATACTCTAGGATAGAGAAGTAAAACCTACTATACGACTAGAACGGAGAGCCATAGAACAACTAGAGACGTTTTCCACGCCTCTAAGGGAAGACTAACTGTGGGACAAGGGTTAACAGGAACTAATAATGACAGATACAATAGAGACTAATTATCCCTAGCACCTATACGTCTACTAGGAGTATTATAGCAAAGACGATTGCAAACTCTACTAGAAAAAGAAACACTAGTATTAGTTGTTTCCTTAATCCTCACCCTAGATACACTTCTAAGACGCAAAACAAGTTCACACTCTTAGATGAAGTCAGTCTAAGGGGGAACTACCCCTTAAGAAGGAACAGGTGTTTAAAAGTTACCCACACCTATTAAACGGCAGACCTAAGTAGGAAGGGTCAGCCTCACTAGAACCATTAAGCAAAGATGAGTTAAAAAACTAGGAGTCCTTAACAGTAGGCTACTAGCGAGCAACAAGAAGAGGCCTAGTACAAAACAGTTATGCGCTACAATAGGCAGCATGTAGCTATATATAGTTGCTAAGATATAAAAGCGACACCTCTAAGTAATAATTAACTTAGGGGCAACAGGCAACTTTATAACAAAGAAAGTAGCTAACACCTACAGAATTCAGACGCAATTGAAATCTAATCCATACCTACTAATGGTAGTAGATAGGGAACTAATCTCATTAAACAACAGAATAGTGACTCTAGAGATAGTCCCATTAGAGATAGTTATGCTATAAGGGTATAAGGAGATAATACAGTTTAATATTATGTACATGGACAATTATGTATGCATCCTTAGAATGCTGTGGCTTAAGTAACATAATCTGTACATCAACTGGGTATAGGAAGAGATTAGCTTAAACTACTACACGTGTGAAAAAACGGACATAACGCAACAAGGGAGGAGGACCTCCTAGGACTGACGTGAGGTGTGTGTGACCTCTACTAAGTCTAATGACCTAGCCTAGGCATCCTCACTAATGAGTATACTAGTAGAGTATAAGGAATATAGCAAGCTATTCTAGGAAGGCCTAAAAGATGAGGCGCTTCCTAAGCACTAACTATGGAATCACAAGATACCCTTAGAGAAAGACAAGAGTCTACTGTTTAGACTAATATGCTAGCTATTAGAAAAAGAGCTAAAGGTACTAAAGGAGTACATTAATGACAACCTAGCAAAAGGATTTATTAAACCCTCTATATTACTAGTAGGAAGCCTAGTACTATTCATACTAAAGAAGGACGGTTCCTTATAGTTATGTATGGACTATTAAGCGTTAAACAACATCACCATTAAGGATAGGTATGCCCTACCATTAATTAACAAATTACATAATAGATTCTAAGGAGTGAAGATCTTTAGTAAGCTGGATCTATAAGGAGCATACAACCTAATCTGAATTAAGGCTAGGGAAGAGTGGAAAACAGCATTCTGCACCTGCTATAGCCTATTTGAATATTAAGTCATGCCCTTTAGGTTGACAAATGCACCTGCATCTATGCAACAACTAATGAATGATGCCTTACACAAATACTTAGACATCTTTACTATCATCTACTTAGACGACGTCCTAGTTTATTTAACAAGTGAAGAAGAACACGTTAAACATGTTAAACTCGTCCTAAAGAAACTAAAGGAGTATGGTTTACTCCTTAAACTAGAGAAATGTAAGTTCTATAAGAGCTAAGTCAAGTTCTTAGGCTACATTATTAGAACGCATGGCATTAAGATGGACTAAGCAAAGGTCACAGCAGTGTTAGAATGGCTAACACTAACTATAGTTAAAGAAGTGTAGGCCTTCTTAGGCTTTGCCAACTTCTACTAAAGGTTTATTACAGGATATTCTAAGGTAGCTCAGCCACTTATAGAGCTTACCCGGAAGGATCTTGTGTTCGAATGGACGGATAAAGCGGAAGTTGCTTTTTAGGAACTTAAGACGAAGTTCATAGAAGCACCTATCCTTGCCACATTCAACCCTGTAAAGAAGATCATCCTTAAAACGGATTCTTCTGATTTTGTAATTAGAGCATGTCTAAATCAACTAGACGAGAACGGTAAGTTTAAACCAATTACATACTACTCTAGAAAACTGTCACCCGCAGAGCTTAACTATAACATCTACGACAAGGAGCTACTGGCTATTGTCATTGTTTTTAAGCAATAGTGAGTATACCTTAAGGGATCCACCTACCCTGTATAGGTATGGATGGATCACAAGAACCTCATATACTTCACTACGACTAAGGTGTTAAACTGCAGACAAGTCTGTTAGGTAGAGACACTTGCAGCCTACTTTGTTAGGAAGATAGGCTGCGATACGTTGTTGGAGTAGTGCGCCATCAGACTCTGAGATGCGCACAAGGCCCTCGAAGAAGAGAGGACAGGGGCGTTCGGGTGAACCGGAGAGAAGGAATCCGATGAGGAGACCAACGACAATAGTGAATATACCCTCAACTATGTTCGGTGTTAGTACAATATATGGATGTGGTTTCATTGGCTCCTGGGGAGAATATAAACGTACGGAGAAAAATCCACTGCCAACCCGGTCGTCCATGTGTACCCCCGAGCTTCAAAATACCAGAGGCGAGTAAGGGGCTCAATGCATTCCCTCCGAACATGCCAAAGAAAAATATTGCTACTCGAGTTGCCAATTCATTATGTCGGTACCAGGTAGAGAGGGTGTATATGGCACCTGGTATGTATCCATCTTCGGCCAACCCCAGAAACCTCCTTATGATAAGAAACCCAGTTCTGTTGCGCACAAATATTTGTAGAGTCGCTATCAAATCAAAGATAATAACTTGGATACTGATATATATTCGGGGCCCGATCTGGAACTCGTTAGTATGCTGCTTTTCTTTTGCTCGCACCTCGATGGGCTTGGGCCGTATCTTACGCGTTGGAGGAGCATATTGGAGGGAATCTCAAGAACTACAATACCGAGAAACATCATCTGGTTCCCGAGATTGACATCTGCTTGAGTGATTTTGATGTCGGCTTTGAGGCCGGCTGTGAGCGCGCTGGCGAGATTCATAAGGTCAAGCTGGAAGACGAATAAACCAAGAAAGAGGAGTGGGAGGACAGAGAAATCAACTCTGCGACGAGGTTAGCCAGGCCTGCAGATTTCCGATTTATTGAGAATAGTCCGACCTCGATCGAGCATGCAATGAAGCGGCCGTGTCTACGTTGTCGCCGACCGCCTGGATTGAAACTGGGGGCGGTCGAAGATTCCGTAATATTTGAGGATTTCTCCAAGTCCTGAATTGAAGCTGATGAAGTGCTCGGAAGGTCTATGACTCCTGAAGACTTCAAGTCTACAGAATCTTGAGTGGCGACCATAATTACGCAGGTTGAAGAGTCCCATACAGTAAGTTAGGGAGACAAGAAAAATACAACTCAAACACGGGGAGGGAGTGGGGTAAAACAGCTATTAACCTTCATTATCTTGATCACACAATTCCATACCTACGCCCTTACGCATGGCAAACAAGGATGCTAGGCTTTTATACCCCAACGAGGAGAGGGCCCTTACTAGTCTGCACAGAATAAACTCCCAGCCACAGACACCACGTGTATTAAATGTCAATTAGTGTAAATTGGGATTACTCTGTCCCGTGTTTTGTTCTCAGATGCGATAAGAATGTTCATAATCACGCCTTACACCCAGTCCATTGCACACTTCGAGCCTCGCCCCACATCTAACACTAAAATCCAAACCCCGAGGCCTCAATGATGGACTATAAGCTTTCCGTCTGCTAAATAAAATCGGCGGCATTTGGCGGCTTTGGCGATTTTATATCGAAATCTTCTCTATTTTCTTGTCCTTTGGTATTTTATATTCGTCGTTATCTCAGAACCAAGACATTATGCCTGGAATCAAAAGGGTAGCTGTTATTGGCGCGGGCCCTGCCGGTGCTACCGCCGTAGACGCATTAGCGCAGGAACAGGCTTGACGTCATTCGCGTCTTTGAGCGTCGGGAGAAGGTCGGCGGATGTTGGTACGTACGCAACTGAGACTCGATGCACGCCCTCTTTGTGGCTATAGATTTTTTATAGATCTTACAGATCTCACAAAGTTATAGCACGACAGCATAATAGATTGGAAATGCTAACTTACTTATTTCAGGGTCCAAGACCCCGCCCACAGATCCCCTCAGCTCCCCGACTTCAAGACACTCGCCAGCCGCACTGCAGACAAACCACATGATATCCCTTCCTCTCTCCCAACATATGTCCCGCGCTCAACTCAATACCGCCACGATGAAACATCCGTCTATCCGCTGCTCGAAACGAATATCGACTATCATACCATGGAGTTCTCACAGGAGCCCATTCCCGTGAAACAGACATCACGGTCAATCCAACGGCACGGACCTAGTACCCCTTTCCGCCACCACACAGTGGTCCAGCAGTATAGTGAAGGACTGCTAGACAGAAACGGATATAAAGATTTTGTGGAATGTGGAGTTACCGTGGAGAGGGTTGAGAAAGTCAATGGCAGTTGGAAGCTGACGCCGAGGAAGTCCGGTGCAGAGCGGGATTACTGGTGGGCGGAGGAGTTTGATGCGGTAGCGGTGGCGAGTGGACATTATACGGTTCCACATGTTCCCTATATTAAAGGGTTAGAAGAATTCGCTAGTGCATACCCCGGGTCAGTAGAGCATAGCAAGGGGTACAGAGGAGCGGAGAAATATCGACAAAAGGTACGTTTGACAAGAAAACATACGTGGAATTTGTTTCTTGTATG
Source organism: Pseudogymnoascus sp. 03VT05 (assembly GCA_001662645.1). NCBI lineage: Eukaryota > Fungi > Ascomycota > Leotiomycetes > Thelebolales > Thelebolaceae > Pseudogymnoascus > Pseudogymnoascus sp. 03VT05. Next base: position 14,692 of record KV459415.1, read on the forward strand.
CGCATATACTAAAGCCGACGTAGAATGTTGTTGTGATTCGCGCATCAGTCTCCGGGATGGACATTTCCCGTGACCTCATCGGAGTTGCGCAGCACCCGATAAATGCTGTTGGGCGAGGAAAATGGCATCCATATTTCGGCAAGTCGGCGTTCGATCACACTGATATCAAGACGCGGTCAGCTATCAAAAGGATCGAAAGTACGGGAGGGCGCAGAACCATCCATTTCGAAGACGGGTCGCACATTGACAATGTCGACAGTATTATCTTAGGCACGGGTTACTCATGGACGCTGCCTTTTCTCCCCGACTTTCCAGTTACAAATAATCGCCTGCCAGGTCTCTACCTCCATATCTTTCAGCGACAGGATCCCACTCTTGCATTCGTTGTCGCTGTGAGTAGTAGCCCCCAAAATGCAATCTCCCTGTATAGTCAAAAGAACAAACGACCGATATTAGTTAACAGATTGCTGCTGGCTTTACATTTAAATCGCTTGAGTGGCAAGCTGTACTTGCAGCCCGATATTTTGCGGGCCGCGTAGAGCTTCCGCCAGTCGCAGAGCAGGAGAAGTGGGAGACGGATCGCATCGCTGTCAAGGGCGACGGTGTCCCTTTCACCGCACTGTACCCCCATTTTGAGGAGTATTTCGAGACTGTTAGAAACCTTGCTGGTGAACCTGCGCCGGGGCAACCTGGAAGACGACTTCCCAAATTTGGGAAGGGCTGGAGGGAGTTGTTCGACAGTGGGCACCAGAGAAGGATTGAGGCGTGGAAGAAAGAAAATGAGGCTCGATCTGGAGCAGGAAATTCTGTAGCTGTAAAAGCTAGATTGTAATATACTATCAGGTTGAAGAAGTAATTATTGTGAGCATATGTCTCCTGGACTGTTCTTCCGATTTCGTTGTCTTCCATTCACCACTAAACCAGAGTTAATGGGGTGCCAAACTCACGCCAGTTGCCATGGAGTCTTGCTAAAGAGGGAACGCATACTGCATCGCCGTCTAGTTCTCCGATTCTCATAACTATACTTCAACATGAAAGAATTATCCGAAATGGCCTGAAAGGTGTATGTAGTGGTCGAGGTTCAAATCGTGTGGAGAGGCGGGGAGTACTCAGACGCGGGGTAGATGAAATTAGATTTGGTGTGCATAAAATTTGGCACGGGCCATGCTGTGTCTCATTTGGCAGCCGCCACCTATCGGGCCGCTCCTGTCGCTGGTGGAGAAAGGTGGGTGGTGGCGGCGTATATATTTAGGTACAGCCCACACACATCACAAAGTCAAACCTCACTTCCTTCACAATCACACCCTATATGCTTTGTTGACTTTTTATAAGGACTTACATTATTTTACTTTGCGCCACTCCCATGTCCAGGCCTACCGGTTCCCTCACCGATTTTTCTGTGACTATCGAGGTCCTCGAAAGCGACAATAGTAAACTACAATGGTGCTGCAGTGTGGACGACAGCTGATTTTTATACTGTACACTCCATTTTGGTATAAAGGGAAGCGTTCTATCGGCATGGCTTTAAACGCTCTATCATAACATTCTATCACCTAAGTCTAAAGTTTAGATGGCTCCCCAAGTGCCGCTGTCTGTTGCTTATAAAGCTTCACCAGCTGACGAACCCCAAGATCAAACATCACGTCCTCGCTGCCACCGGGGATACGGGCACCGGGAACTTCACGGTAAATTTCTGGCATACGTTAGTACTGGGTAAGATGTCTATGGGGGACAAAATAAAAGGGATATTCTTACTCTCGACAAGCTCTCCTTGGCCGGTTCTGGTGTAGCCGTTTCCTCCGAATAATAGCACAGCGCATCTCGCGCACTCGTCAAATACCCTTCCAGCTTGTGCCTTCACCATTGCTGTGAGACCGCCCAATTTGAGATCCGCCTCGGCCTTGCTCAACTTGGTCATCTGGTACACGAACTGATCGACCCAAGCAGACTGACTCTCGAGCTCAGCGCCGCATTTCGCAAGGCGGTTCCTTACGACGGGTTGATCCATCAAAGTCTTTCCGAACGCCTCTCTCTTCAAACAGTACTCGAATGCAGCAGCCAGTGCCACGCGAGATTGGCGGGTAACACCAATTGCAATTGTCAAGCGCTCGTGGTTGAAGTTCGTCATCACGTACTTCATGCCCAGACCCTCCTCACCAATCAGATTCTCGACGGGCACTTTGACATCGTCGAGCTCGATGTAAGTGGTACCGGCGCAGATTTGACCAGCAACCTTGAGTCTCCGCATGGTAACTCCTGGGTAACCCTTCAATGGTACTTGGATCATCGAGATGCCAGCGGCTCCGGGGCCACCAGTTCGGACAGCCATAGCCGAATAGTCGGCCCAGATACCATTGGTGATCCTATACAGATGAGCTAATTGCATGTACAAGTAAAGAATGTGATAGCATACCATTTCTTGGTTCCGTTGATAATGTAGTGCTTGCCATCCTTGGTTTTGATAGCGGTGGTTGTGATGTTAGCGACATCAGAACCAGCATCAGGCTCCGTAATAGCAATGCAAGTGCGCTTCCTCCCCGTAAGAAGGTCGGGAAGGAAACGTTCTTGAAGCTGTGCATTTCCAAACTTGATGACGGGAGCAACACCAAAAGCCATGCCCACAGTCACTGATGCGGACGGACCGGCAAGACCGGAACGTGCCATCTTCAGGGAAAAAAATCATGTCAGCTGATGATCTTAATCCGAATCGTAAAATAGAGCAAGTACCTCATCGACGTAAATTGCGGTGTGCAAATAATCCCACTCCTCAACCTTGATTCCTCCAGGCATCTCGTGGATCCCCAGCTTCTTCAACCACGCTACGGGTAGCGGCGCGGGGAGGTTGGGAATCAAAAAGTTGTTATCCGCAAACTTCTTGAAAACATGCTCTGGGACCGTCTCTTCACGCTCCCACTCCATCGCATGCTTGAGGAGGTTCTCCTCCATAAACTCGCGGCACGTCTTCTGCCATTTCAGATGCGACGGGCTGTAGTACGGGGACGGGAACCCGCTGAGGTACGGCGGCTCCGAGAAAGGGATTACGGCGCGATCGGTGGAAGACATGGCGGATTATTTGATTTTGATGTTCTAGATGTTTGATTGTAGGTTGTGGCGTGAAGATATGTCTTCATATATGTCTGTTGGCTGAGAGGCACCCGAGGCTTGAGTCGGTTAACGCGAACCCCTCTCCAGTGAGTGCCCGATTTGGATGCAGGTAGTCACATGCCGCCATGGGTAGGTACAATGAACCGTTCTGTTTGTGCTGTGCATAACAGGAGTCTCTATTGCCGAATTTACCAAAATAGACTTTTGATACACTTTTGGCATAGTTTGTGTACAGAGAGCTCAGATCTGCCAAGAATAGACAGGGGAGCTTGTTGAAGAGGTACAGGTGAGAGATGAGAAATATCTAAATCACGTGTAGAAACATTGAGGAAGCTGGTGCTATTTATCCAATCCAATAATAGCCAGGAAAATTTACAATCTATCATTCTATGGAATCACTATCTGTTAGGAGATATTAAAGCTTCGCCGTGGTCTTCTTCGAAGCATCTCTCAACTCTCGGCGTAGGATTTTTCCGGACGCATTTTTGGGAATTGCATCCACAAATACGACGCCGCCTCTTATCTGCTTGTAGCTCGCCACTTTAGATTTTACAAAGGACTTGATCTCTTCCTCTGAGATTTTCTTGCCCACAACTACAAATGCGCGCGGCACTTCTGTTCCATCTTGTTCAACACCGATGACGGCGGCATCCAGAATAATCGGGTGCGAGAGAAGGATAGCTTCTAGTTCGGCTGGTGCGACTTGAAGGCCCTTATATTTGATAAGTTCCTGTGAGTGTCAGTACAGGATCTTTCCGAGTGGAAATTGGTTGGTATGCTGTACCTTCTTCCGGTCCACAATGTAGACTAGACCATTATGTATCTCCGCAATGTCTCCAGTCAAGAACCATCCGTTAACGAAAGCTTCTTTCGTCACCTTAGGGCTATTATGGTATCCTTTGGTGACTACGGGACCTTTGACGAGAACTTCTCCACGTTGTCCAGCAGCAACATCATTTCCATCGTCATCGACAAGTCTAAGAGTCCAAAGTTAGCATCGAAATATGAAAAGAGATCAGAAGACTAACCTCAGCTGCATATTAGGAAGTACTGGGCTGACACTGCCGGTATCATCATTCTTACCCCAAGGCATTGCTGTCACACTACCAGTCGTCTCACTCAATCCCCAAGTCTGACTTATAAGCGTTTTCCCCTTGCCCAACTTTTGACTCGCCGCCAGCTGCAGCTCTTTTCCGAGAGGTGCAGCTCCACTAACTGCAATTTCCAGGTGTTCGAATTGGTCTGTCACTGCTGGCGATTTGGCAATTAAGAGGTAGATAGGAGGAACGCTGAAGAAAAAGGTAATTTGGTAACGCTTGTTGAAGTCCAAAAACTTTTGGAAGTCGAACTTGGGCATCCAGTATACCGGGCCGCCCATGTAGAATGGGTTGATGAAATATCCCTGAACTCCAGCTATGTGGGCGGCTGGCAGATGGGCGAGGGTTCTGTATTCGAATGGGCTGCCGCGCTTTGCTGTATACTCTCTACCGAGCTCGCCGGTAATGAAGGCTGCTGATACTATATTCGAATGGGATAGGAGCACTCCTGTCGGGTGGCTAATTAGCTCAAGTATCAATAGGGGAATATGTGTGTTAGACAACCTTTTGGAGGCCCAGTGGTTCCTGAGGAATATAGCAGGCATACAAGGCTATGTTCAAGCTCCTCCTTATTTGTGATCCTCTTCCAATCGAGTTTCTCATTAGAGATGCAGTTCTGATTGTTCCCAAGCGAAGTCAGACCCCATTCCGGGCTGGATTTCAAACACAGCACCCGGTTGAGAGGCACGCCGCATTGTTTCGCTGCTGCCACAGCAACTTCCTGGGTGTCGGGGCTGCACACTAGCAAGTTGCTGCCTCCTTGAGTAATCTGACGCGCCAATTCGGGTGTCGTAAAGGATGAACTTGCAGCAGAGTACACGCCACCTGCAGCGACAACTCCGTAAAAGAAAACCGGCAGAAGAGGCTGGCCAGATGATATGCACACGACGACATCTTTACCAGGGCCTGCGGTACCAATGTTGAAGTTGCGCCTCAGTCCATGGGCGATTCTCTGGGTCAAGTCTCGTGCTTGCGATTTGGTGACGGAGTTGGCATCGTTGCCGGCTTCAATATGAATTTTGGTGTCCTCAGCCGCGTCACAATGTTTCGAGTCTATAATATATATTAATTGGCTTGGTTTTGAGGTGGCAAACACAGCTGTGGTACAAACCGAACAATAATGACAAAACGTCTACGTCAGGCACGGTGTAGTTCTGGTCAGCCTGGTATAGCATAGTGGCGATTCGAATGATAACTCTACGCTGATTTGAAGATAATCTACGTGTAACTTGCTTTGATATCGAATAATTATATCCTAAAAATGGGTCAATGTGCTGGTAATCAATAATGATATTGTGAAAGTTGGGTGGACTTGGGTGGATATCACAGGTCCTTTGGTTGCCATGGCCGAGGTTTTGGATGGTAAACTGATAGGGTAAAGTACGACAGCAGTGCGGGGTGGTGGGGCGTGGGGAAGAAAATGAGGGGAACCCTGCAAGGCTGGTTGCCGAGGACATACATATTTAGTACGAGCATAAAATAATTATGTCTAAGGTTGCATAGAGAAAGCTGTGGAGTTAACTGCACAGCGAGCTGCTGGCAGTACCTTGGGGGATATTAGTACTCCGGTGTACTGACGTATCTGAGGCAATTGGTCAACATTCTCTCCTGATGATAAGCTCACGCACAACGGGCATGGCATGCATAGGACTGGTTTCATCCAAATTATTTGATGGAAGACTACCCCAACATTGCGATAAATAAATAATAAAATATGTCATGTCGTCGTGAAGCTATCCAATAGCTCCCTTGCTTTAGTCGGTAAGATAAACGCCATACGCCGAGAAGACTCCCAACCCATGTTGTCCCAACGCTAAGTAATGGTTACAAGTTCACGGTCCACATCTTCCTGGATAAAACCTGCTGCATCGTGCAGAAGAGACAAAAGCCGCCCGGGTTCGTTGTCATCGTCCCCATGAACCACGCGCTTGATAACCGCGTCGATGACGTTGGAAACAAACTGCCCACCACTAAAGCGACTCTTGAGAATGTAGAGTACTCTCATGAGACTACGCATTTCTTGCAGATCTATTGCTGAGTCGCTGGGCTTCCTTGTATCTCCCAGCATGGTAAGCTTGAGTACAATCGGAAATGTGATGTATGCCCCACTGTTAACATTAGCATTTGTCCCATCTTGGGTTAGGATAAAGTGATTTGCTCACAGTGCTAGCGGGATACTATTATTATCGCTTTGGGATAACAAGTCCTCCGCGCTTCTGGCTATACGCGAAGCTGAGTCCATAACCTCCTGTACCGCGCCTTCAATGAACTTGCTAGCCGGAAGGGTATAGTTATAAGGGTTGAGATGTGTGTATGGAAAGTACAGCACCGCAATGACAGAACTACCAAAAAGCCGACGTTAGCCATATTCGACAAATACTTGGACCGCCTAAGCACATCAACTTACTCTGCAATTATCTTCGATAGTTGGCAAGGCACATCACACCTGTCCATGGACATCTTCCGAGATATATCAAGGGAGAATTCAAAGTCCTCCCTCAATGCCGTCACCTCGGAATGAAAAGATATAACCTCCATAATCTCGTTGACATCGACGTTACGACGCCTGTCGTTGTATTTCGCATATCCCAGTCTTGCTTGGAACATCATGATCCTCGCCATAACCCGACTAAGTTCACACTGCTTGATGAAGTTGTCGATTGACAGCGTTTTGGAAATAGGGCTCATAAAACATGGCTCCGCTGACTCCATACCAAAATCTTCCGGAGTCACAATAATCTGAGTTAGCTGTTCAGTGTGCAGGCGATTGATCCTCCGGAGAGCAAATGCTAGCATGGAGTCGCGAAGCTGGCAGCACCACCAGATAATTTTCCTTCGCCCAGGACTAACAGATATATGTGCATAATCTAGTTCCTGCAAGATGGCTACTCGAGCATGTATAAATGCCTGGTCGACCCAGTAGCAATTCGACTGCTCCTCGGCACTGAAAGGACTCCAGAAGCTAAGTAAGATGGCTGCTCTGGCGCGACTAATTGGCGATTCTTTGGCGGATGCGTGATAGGTTTTCTAACGGAATATTGTTATTATTTTGGCATTTTATCGAAATTGGAAAACTGAACTTACTCTGGCCGCTTCAAAAAGGTCGCTATGGCACTCTATTATCGAGGCGTATTTTGTTTTGCATATCTGCTCGTAGTCGAGATGCTAATATGACTGTTAGCATCCGCCGATAGAGCTTTATGATCCCTCGGGTCTGAGTTTACCATCGCGCCCGCAAACAATAGAGCTTTAAACTCCACCAAGGTAATGCTTTTCAAGAATGCCATGTCGCCTCTTCGGTAATAGGCATCGTGAAATTCAACTTCATCAAAGACTGGGCATAGGGGGTGTACATGCTTGAAGTAGAGGACGACAAGTTCGTCGCGAAAGAATTTGGGAGGAAGGTCAAAAGGGTTATCTTGGCTCAAACCTTCCATTTCGTCGATGCCTGGCCAGCTGTCCAAAATTAGCTGTTCCTGACCTGAGCCATATACCATCCCTTGTGACATAGACTCGGTCGTTGCGGAGCTGCCACTATCAATGTTGTGCTCGGTGTTGTACATCGTGTTGTGTTGTGTTCCATGACCGTCTTGCCCATCCGGCGAGACGGTGCTGCCGAGCTCATCCCATAAACCCCAATACCAGGACGCAAGTTCGTCCCACGGGCCTCTCTTTCCAACATTTTCACCTTCTGCGAATCTCTCAGCTGCCGCGAGGGCTTCCTCAAAAGACTTACTGGCCATGAAGATCCCTTATTTGCAAAAAATACAAGAAATTTAGAGACACGTTGTGTGAAGAAGTGAAGTGAACATAATTAGAATCCATTTTGCGGGGTTTAGCCTCGTACATGCGAGGACCGCTAATGGCACGGACCCTCTAACCACTAGCTCGGTAAGACTACAACGGCTGGGGCGGATCACGTGATATATCAAGCTCCCGCGTGTTATTTAGCGAGGCCTGTACCCCTAGCAAAATACAGACCAAAGTGCCCACACAAAAGTCATTGTAACAACTGAACGGAGTTCAGTTGCCAGTACAGGTATATATAGCAGTTCTCAATTAACACGCGTTTAGGGCCAGAACCAGCGGTTCTTTTTGGACTAGCTTACTGGAACATATGATAAATAGTAAAATGAAGACTGAGCCAGAGCTTCGACGATGTAGAAGATTAGAACAAAGCTAGACAAGCGGTCTAGTCGCTATATCAAGTACAGTGTCGTCGCTGACTTACTCTACAACGTCGAGTCAGTGCGGGTCCCGTCGGTTGGCATTAGCCCGCCGATCCCTGTGCCTCACGAGCCCCTATTGCTTGGCACGTTATTACGTACACCAACGGAGCCTCAAGTAAAGTCACGCCTTTTTTTCACCTATTGAAATCACTTCCACCGAATATCAGGAGATAATCCGAAACTAAAGTGTTCTGGGTCAGCCGCGGTTTGCATAAGACACTTCTCAATGCATACTGCATGTCACTAATTATAGGTACAGTTCACAGCGGCGGAGGAAGCACGTGGAGGTAAAGCTTGATTTATTGATATTTAGGGGTGGCAATCTGCACTTGCGGGTTTTAGCCTCGCTAGGGATCCACATTAGACCAGATGTCATCTAGTGGCCCTAGTCCCGTTCCTAATGCGCCTAACATTACGCTTGTGCAGTACTATCCCCATACCCCTGGTTTTACAGATTTGGCCTTCCTCCATTTCTCAACAGAAGCCGATCAAATGCTATGCCTCCCAACTCATTCATTACCCATTACACACCACATATCACCGCTATGTCATAGAGCCATCATCAGTCCCAGCATACCCAGAGCACCAGAAAGTCCAACAATAGCCGCTGTCGGCCGAGAGGCCAGGGCTTCTGAGGTGCTGGTGCCACCCTTATCACCTCCTACTTTTGCGTTTGCTCCCGCAGCACCGCCGGTTCCAGTACCGTCGCCTGTTTGACGAGGGGTGCAACCGGTTGTGGCGTGAGTTTGAACGCTCAAGACGTAGTTTTTGATTTCGGGAGATAGATCATTGTACCACGATGGGGTCTGGCCAGCCTTGAATGCACTCGCAATCGAGCTACGAGCGCCAGCATTCCCAAGTTGACCAAGGACAGTGCCAGGAAGAGCAGTGAGCATTTGCCGGGCAAGTGTGGCATCCGGCGGGTCGAATCCTCCGATGCATGTCGGCATGGTAGTTGCAATTGGGACAGTTCCAGTGAGAGATGCCTTGGATGATAATGCGGCCCTTGATTAATTGTCAGCCGGTTTCTTCCAAAGTGCGTAGATTACATACACTAATTGTGACATGGCATTAGGAGCGTCAGACGCAGAGCTTTTGTCTTGTCTCTTCTTATTCTTGGCAATCTCGTCAGTGATGAGAGATACTTTGGATGATAATTTGGCACTTCGCTGATTGTCAGTCGGTTTCTTCGCAAGTGGAGAGAGTACATACACCAATTGTGCCATGGCATCGCGAGCTTCGTGAATCGCTTCATGCTGGGCCACCACGCTGGCGATGAGCGTGAGTAGCAAGAAGCACAGTGCCTTGGACCACATGATGGGCGATGTTGATAAAGATCGAGTAGGCAGGCCAAAAGGATATTTACAACAATGTATAGTCCACCGACTTAGAAAAATATAAGATAATAAAAGTCGATGTTGCGGTCGCCAACATGATCGACGGTGTGGATTATGTGTGCATTATTAAAGTACAGCAATCTTCACTTTCAAGGGTAATTGCCACCAATTCGGCTCTGCAGATATTTTCCATGTGAATCCCAATTGAGCAACTAAGCCTACCCGAGGTTATAGAACTAAGAGATCAGGCGGGGTATGCAGGCGTTCTTGTTTTTAGTTGCATTACTTGGATCATGCCTTTGATGTTAATTACGCGCCGGCTAGCAATAAGCATCATTCAATAAGTTGGCAGTGGGGGTTCCAGGTACAGTTCCTTGTTCAGCTGTCAGTGCACCACTGCCCTGTGGGGTTCCCCCGTGGGGAACCCCTCGTATTGGTACCCCGCCTGTAGCAATACATCGGCTAACCCCGCAGTTCATACCCGAGCCCCCTGTTCATGCGGAGTCAGGGTCATCGAGATCGCGTGCTAGTGGGTAATTGGGTGTTATCATAATTACTTCTAAATGCTATAAGTAATCCAAGTATATCCATGAGAAAATGGAGTTTCACGATCAGCTCAACTCAGGCCCAATCCAGTCCACCAATCGCAAAACTGCCTCGTAGACAAGCCAAACCGCCAATATGCGTTTTTTCAGCTTCGTTCCTCTCCTCGTTCTGGCTCCTTTTTCCTTTGCATCTCCAGCAGTTCCAGGTTCCCAAGCGGCGGCTGCTCCCGTAGATTTGACCAACAGGGCCGTTGACCTCAGTGGCCTTCTTGGAACGCTCACGGGGGATCTCAGCTCCATTACTTCGCTGCTGAAGCCAGCAACCTTCAAGAACATTGAATCTGTTCTCACCCATTTGGCACTACTGCTCGATGACAAGACCACCAACCAGACCAAGGCGTTGATCAACACGGCTGATGGTCTCCTCGCTGGCCCTCTCCTATCATCGCTCACCAGCCTCATTACTCCCGACTTTATCAAGAAGATCAGCGGCCTTATCAACAACGCAAACAATCTGTTGACTCCAGCATTCGTGAAGCAGACGGTTGGCTTGATCAACGATGTTGCTCCTGTAAGTCCCAATCGCTAGTTCCCAGTGCATGATTTATTACTAACATTTCCCAGTTGATCTCGGCTGTCGCTCAACTGATAGGTGGTCTTCTCTCCGCTATCCTTGGCGGATAGAGTACCAACTAGCTGGTGCCTGGGAAGTTTATGATGAGATGAATGGTCACCATGGGTCATGGTATCATGTGAGATGTCGGGGGCCAGTTCTATGTGGAGGAGCATACTCCATAGTATATAAGTCAATAATTCGGGAAGATACAACTAGCTATATAATACGAGCCCTGTCACATTGATAATACATTTTATGATCTTGAGTTGAACATGTAATAACAAAATATCTTATTCTATTGGGAATAAAGCTAGAGTTTGACATATTGTAGTAGTAAAGTACTATTTTCGATTAGAAGGAGCGCAAGATTTGGCATTCTATAATCACGAAAGACGGCTATCACTTGTCAAGTTTTATAACAATAACAATCAAGACTATGTAATTCACCAGCGTTGTACGAAAAGAATCGGGTATCAATTTATCATCAAGAGGTTTCTATATACTACTATGTATGCATTCCCTTTCCCACGCAATAAAAACAAAAACAAAAGATATACAATTTGAAATAATACCAAAATAAGGAAAGGGGGCAGAAGTGCCCATGACTAACTAAGCCATATTCTTCATCCTTCGGCGCATGTCCTTCAGGTAGTACTTCATCGGGTATGTTCGAATGAACATAGGTAATTGGGGGTACACCGACTTTGTGACCCCCAACAAGACCTTGTAAGCCCTCTTGCGTGATTTTGAAGTTTTGAGGCCATACGCGTCTCGCATGTGCGGTGGTAGCCATTCTGCCGTCATTAGACGCAGCGCAGGCATGTTAATCTTAGCCCACAATGGGAGCTCCTTGTTCCAGAGAAGATCCTTGCCGACGCTGATAGCGTGAGCTGAAACTTCAAAGCTTGCAATACTGCGGTCCCAGTACTCCCAGAACGCTTTGCGATCTACGGGCCACATCTCCGGGGGCACGCGCAGCGTCGTGGCCAGAACAGCGTATTCCTGGTAGATTTCGTCGGCTTTGGCGTCGTCAAATTTTCCAAATATCTTTTCGGTGATGTCGAGCCCCACCGCGTACAGCGTCGATGCAACCCACAGCTGAAGGTCGACATCATTTGCGGAATAAGTTGCCCCTTGGACAGGGGCATGGGCCCGGTGGACCATGTCAATAATGGTTTTCTTCTCGTCCACGGAACCAAACGCCATGCAGTAAACATACGTCATGGTAGTCCGCAGACGGTCCACAGGTCTATACGCGAAGTTGCTGTGTTCATTGACTCCTTGACCCACACCGGGGTTGGCGACTTGGAGCAGGATTGCGACCGCGCCACCAGCAAGGAGAATGGCTTCTCGGACCACTTTTTGCATCTCCTTGGGCTGAAATGATGGATCCAATGGGTCTGGCCTCTTGGGAGCCTTCCCACTTGCCAAGCTTTGCTTCTCATTGCTCTCCGGGGTCATCGTTCTGCTATCCAAGGCATCCGTAGCCGCCAAGGCGCCTTTCTCGTTGACGCTGTCAGCCGGGCCTGACATTTCTGGGGCGACGAACGCGTCGGTCGTCATAGCGTGATAGGTCGTTTGTGCTTGCATAGGAATGTATAATTTTGAAATAGGGATCGTTGCACTAAATTACGAAACAGGTCGGAGGTTGAGGAAGAGATAAGCACGGCAGTATTTTGCAGAACACATTCGCAACAGTTATATATTCAGACCAACTTGAAATTACCTTGGGCCACAAGGCTATGAAACGCCTATCGCGGCAGCATTCGGTAAGCGCCGGCAAATTCTAGTTGGGATAGGATCTTTTCCATTCTGAGAGCGCATGTGGCCAAGGCGTCCCGTACATAGCGCACCCTGTCAACGGTCCCTTAGGGTGTTAACCGGACCCCGCCTTGCATGTGGATGAGATGTGGATAGCGAGTCTCGTTCAAGGAGTTTGTAACCGAACCCCGCATTATTGGTACGTACCGACTATGGGGTAAATTGTGTCTAAAGGCATAATGCTCATGTTGACCCTTCCATGCCGAAGTAAATGTCCGTGCATGCGCGGGGGAGGGGAGGCGGCAGGGGGTGGGGGGAACTGGGGGGGGACTGGCATTATCAAAATGTATCAAAACGGGGCTGTGTCACGACATGGTTACAGGGTTTTGCAATTTTACTTCGATCCCATCCTATATTTTGTGTAAATTTGCTATCCCGTGCTTATCAGCTCTTGTGCAAATTTCATGGAAGCTAGAGCTCCAGGACCGTAGTCTCAAGTTAAGACGGGCCTCTTGGATTGCAGTCTGAAGCTGGAAAAGCTCTCTCACAATGGGCAATACTGGAGAAGGCTCAATTGAGAAGAAGCCTAGTCATGTCATTGGCGCCAATCGTCCAGACTTCACCGCCGGTCACCGTTCTGGCAAAGAAAAGACCAGTAGGGGAAGCGTTCAACAGATTGAGAATGCTGGTGTGATGGATGAGGATTCTCATCCTGCCAAGAAACGGGGATGCTTTGCGAGGTTCTGGGCTCACTATAAGCGGCATTGGTGCTTATATGGCCTCGGTGGTGTTATCTTTTTAGCAATCCTCCTCCCAATATTGTGAGTTCTATGACGGCTAAATATTCCTTCCGCCCCCTTAACAAATTACGCAGCGCTAACGACGAGACAGTTTTCTAATCGTCTTTCCTGCGATTGCCCAGAGGATGGTCAATGATGCTTCTCTCCCCATTTACTCAGCGAGCATCACCAACCCAACCCCAGAGAGCGTTCAGTATTCCCTCTTTGCTGGCCTCAATGTCCCAAAGCCATTCACAGTTAAGCTCAAGCCCATTGCGCTCAACTTGTTTGTGGACCAAAATCCACCAAACCGCAATCCGTATATCACTGTCCAGCTGCCAGAACAAAATCTGAAGGGTAATGCGACTATAACTATCACCAACCAGACGACCAATATTCTGGACCAAGAAATATTCGGGACGTTTTTGCACAGCGCGGTTTATCAAGAAACCTTCATTCTTTCGGCTTCAGGCGCGACAGATGCTTATGTGGGCAAACTAAAGGCACATATCAGCCTCGACAAAAACGTGGAACTGAAAGGTAGGAGCTTCTAATGCATAAGCCTCTCAGATGTGGCACAATATGAAAGTTTGCTAAGACTGCTAATTAGGTCTTAACAAGTTGAAAGGCTTTGGTATTGCGAGTGCTCGTGCTGTCTTACCTGCTGAGGCAGATGGAACAAACCTCATTGCCGAACTGACCATACCCAACGCATCTCTGGTGTCTTTTGAACTTGTAAGTCATCCTGTTTCCCTCTGCCGCGCCGTTTGAATAACCGTTTTTCTAGGGGAATGTGACACTGAACATTATCGTTGGCGGGATTCTCCTTGGCAACGCCTCGATGAAAAATGCTTACCTTGTTCCTGGAAACAACACTGTTTCAGCTCGAGGAGTAGTTAACCTCAAGACGGCCATTATGAATCTACCTGCGATTCTGTCATCCCAGGTGGGCGCTCTATCAAGCGGAAACATCGAAATGTCAGCGTCTGGGAACTCGACGATATACAATGGTCAACACATCGAATATTACGAGAAGGTCCTGAATGCTCTCGTGTTGACTACGCAGTTTCCATTGTTGTCCATTCTAACGGACAGCTTGAAAGGGGTGTTAGGTGGCGAGGGTGGCACCTTACCTTTGACATCGGGGTATAATGTGACGAGTATCATTCCGCTCTTGCAGAATTTGACCGCGATATCCGGGTTTTAAATCATGAAACCATAGCGTTTTAATTTGTTTTGTCGTCGGACTGGATACCCTTTTAATCAGTTGGCCATGGGAGATACCCGCAGTTCAAACTGCGTATGTACATAGCTTTCATAGCGAAATCACGAAATCTTGATCTTTCCATCATGTGAATAACTCTTTGAGAAATGGATCCGGGGATGCTTTTCTATTTATTTGGGCACATTCTGGCTGCGCTACTATTGCCGAGGTTATGCTTTGAGATAATACTGTGCCTGGAAATTGAGAACCGAGAGCAAGGGTTGAGGCAACGTGACGCTTGGCAAAGTATAATGAAGGATTCGACGCCATAGGGTCCAACATGCACATGCGCGCGTAATGATTCCTCCGCGGAACGATGCCTGTTTATACTGTATTTATTCTTTGTCCCCGTCTTTAAACTTGTGCTTACACCAGCACAGCATATCACTGCATTCGGATATATCTCTCGACCCACCAAAGCAGGCTCGGCAATCTGCCATGTCCAAAGTATTTTCTCGGAGCGATATGGCATCGCATAACAAGGCTGATGACATTTGGATTATCATTAATAACGACGTCTTTGACGTGACAAAATTCCAAGACACTCACCCAGGCGGTAAAAAGGGTATGAAAACCTTTCCATATTGACAAACCTCTGCTAAATCTCCTTCGTTTAGTCATGCAAGGTGTTGGCGGCAAAGATGCCACGAAGAAATTTCAGAAGTATCACAGAGATGCAATCTTGAATAAACACAGGGAAGAACTACAGATCGGCAGCCTCGAAGTTGAGACGAAACCCAAATCTTCGTCGTTATTCTCATTTTTGCGGAAGAGCTAGCTACATGCTATGGCAGAAACACCGCAAAAGGTAGAAATGTGCTGAGCGGCTTCAACTTATGTCAAGCCTTTGCAGGAGGTTATTTTCGGGATCGCTGTGCTCTTTTCTCGATATTTCTTCCCAGGGGGGCCCATCGATGGATGGTAAACGCCCGCCTGCCTTATTATCACTGGCAAAGAGGTCATGGCTGCTGCCTGCAATCTTCGACCCCTAGACTAAGTTCTGCGTTTGAGCGTTGAGCATGCTTTGCGGTACGGTGACGCCAGCTGGTTTTCGGAGCCAGATTCTTGAGCAGCCCTGGTCTCTTGTGTGAATTTGGGGGTTCTGCGTGGAATGTGGACTGCTGAAGGTGAACAAGGGTCAGATAAACAGTAGTCAAGACTGAAACTAGTGCGCATATAAACTGAGGATGTGTCCAGCATGTCGCACAATGCTGATTTGTTGAGTTGACTCTTCGATGTAGGAATGGAACCTATAGATCCTATCCATCGTCAGGCTGATTAGCCCGACATCATTCCAGCTTCAGCGTCTCCAGTAGAAATAGGCCCTAAATTTAGATAGAATGGATCATTCGAAAAGAGCGTATTATTTTCAAGCCACTCGTCGTCCAAGTCTTCTATGAGAGAACTTGGTTCCACGAGCATCACCAGGTTGAACTAAACGCAACCTGTCTTGCTATACAGCATCCGTTCAAGTGCTTCGTTTCCACCCCGTATCGAGGCAAGTATCCGTTGAAGCTGGGCGAGTATGTCTATTGGCCGATAAGGCGAAATCCATGAGACTGTGTCATTATTGGCAACTGCATCCGCCACCGTACTTGCGATCTCGTAAATGTTTGTTTCCTATTTTAATATTAGCGAATGTAAATAGTAATAACCTTGTGTACGTACCATAGTCGGTCCATGAGCTTCAAGTGCTGTACTAGGGAGCTGCGATATAAAACCTAGGAGCTCCCTCGCAATCTGAATTGGATGGTCGAGAGAGGTTATTTTGCTCCCTTCGTTTAGCTCATACTTATTTGATGCTTTCCACAGAACAGCACGCATCCATTGGCGCATGACACATATCAGCGCGTTGGACTTCGCTACTGGAGTCCCAGTCAAGAGAGACCTCTTGTAGCTTTTTATGAAGAGCGTAGAGAAAGTTTTGGCGGGCTGACTCCATGTCGCCTGTTTCGAACACGTCTGCACTCGAGCCCTCGAGTATTTCGAATGCGCGCGACTGATCAAATGTCCAGAAAAGATCCACGAGTTTCTGGAAAGCAGGCAAGATCTGCGTTTCGTCGTCGCCATCCATCGCAGGAAAGGGCAAATTAGGTTTTAAGATAACTGGAAGTTTGTAGAGTATTCCTACGCCCCTGTTTAATGTTAAAAGGTTGATTCTAAGAGCCAAACAAGAGAGGGTACCTTTATGTTACGAACAGCAACCACAGAATGCGTCGTCGGAGCTGTTGCTCCGACGGAGGAAGTGATAGATAAGATGACTCTCTGTGCAGCCCCATAATCTGTGCAGCCCCATAATCTGTGCAGCCCCATAATCTGTGCAATCGTAATCGCTTCCCTCAAGAATAGCAGAGACTTGACTCCACCCTGGTCCTGGTTTTCATAATATATATGAAGAAAGAACGCTATGCGTAGGATATTCAGGTTTGCACTCTGTCCGTTCTTGCCCATAAGCTTCGTTCGCTGGCATTCTTCCGCCATTGAACTTCCGGTAGCTGTGCTTAACCCCGTCTGATCTAGCTTCAGCTGGGCAATAGTTGCTGCCCCTATCGCGTTTGCGAGAGCATAAGTCTCCATGTCTTGTACGTCACCCTGCAATGATCCCATTATTTCCTCTACTGCCACGATCGGCCATATTGGGTATAAACGAAGTCGATATACACATAGTTGCACTATGAGGGATGAACTTCGAGTCTTCAGCGGGACCTCGGGAGATATGGGCGGTTCACTATTCCATCAGTCAGCGGAATTTAGTATTGGCTTTGGGCAACATACACTGAGGGGCCCGGCGAAGCAGGAACATCCGTCCGGCTTTGCAGAGACTCATCTGCGAAAGAACTCCCATCGTCCACACTAGGATAACCTTTCCGCTGTGTCTGAGCAATCGATATCAGCGTTTTTGGCCTCAAAGCTTTTGGCCCGCGGTTTCCCCGGCGCTCCGTGAAGGCGCATTCGATGCGAGCACTAACGCAGCTTTTGCATGGTGGGATCTCTGAGCATTTGACCTTGCGGATCTTGCACCCATTACAGGCGCGTCTGCCGATCTTGCGCTCCCCCATCGCGCTGGCGCATTATGACTTGCATATTCAAACTTCTGAAGAAATGCCGACGCCGTGATGGCGCGATGTCGTGATGGCGCAATTTCACGCTTTTGGACATTGACGCGGATTGCGGGGTAGAACCAGGGGTCTAGTCTAGAACAGGGGCTAGAACAAAAGTTGGGGATTGGCCACGTTGCCCGTGGAGACAGGGGTCTTTACCGCTTGTCAAGTCACTCAAGCTTCTAAACTCCGACGTCATATCTATTGGCGCCGGATATTTATTCGGGCCCAACCGTGAACTGAGGAGCTAGTTGATGAAATGGGCGGTCTACCTATGAATTTTGAAGTTCATCGTTGGGCCGGCCTATTTATGAAATAGATCCGGCACTTTGGCGGAGTGGTTAACGCGATGCCCTGCTATTTCCACAGGAAGTATTTAGGCATTTCCCTCGGGAGCGAGTGTTCGAATCACTCAGGTGTCGATTTTTTTTGTATTTTTGCCAAAATTGTCCTAAACAGGAATCTCAGGTAGCTTGACAATATAATTTATACGGAAAAGTTATTTATTTTTAAGAGGTTAATTATTCTCAATACCACTTAATATTTTCATTACCACATTATGTATGTCTTCTATTGATAACTACATATTATTTTTTAAAACCCGTACGCGGTTAATTATTAAAATATGCTCTCTTTATTAATTTAGGTGGCAATTAAAACGCAAAAGAATTGTTTTGAGGATAAGTACCTTTTACGTATAAATTATACTATAAAGATACCTTTAGGTCATAGTTAGGCTTCGAACATATTCTAATTATAGCTCATCTTATAAATTATATTTCTGCTACACCATTACTATTTAAATTTCCGGCCACTTTAACTACCTAATACTGGAACCTAAAGTCGAGTCTCTTATTACCATCCGCCTCTGTCGCTGTGGCATCTGCCTGGTAAATTGATCGCTCTTCATCAGTCATCTCGTCCCAAATAGTCGCCTTCCTCTTGTTTAGATTCTGCAAATACAGTCTCTGAGCAACAAACGTTAATAGCGAAAGAGCGCAAATAGATATCAGGACTTTGTTCCCCTGCTTGTAGTACGGCGAGTCGTATTTGCGATATATCTGTGAACCGATAAGTGACTCCACCTGGACGATGACATTGTAAGTCGCAGCAGTGATAGCGCGCTTCTTCACGTCAAAGGTATTTTCTGAGATCCACGCTGAGACGATGGGGTGAAAGTAGGGATCTATATGTACGTTGGAAAGAAAAATTGGATGCAGGATGAGAGATACATACAGCCGGAGATCAACGTAATCAGTGAGAATCTAGACCACTCTCTTCCGCCATCAGGAAGAGTTAAAAGAGCAACAAGAAGCGGCAGGATCCAAAATTCGCCGAAAAAACAATGGAACGTTCTCTCGTTGAAAAACTCGCTGCTGTACGATAGGGTTAACATGGTGATAATTTGGATGACTGCTGATGGCACGGTGAGCATGTTCGAGTTGAACGTGGTGAAGTTGAGGCGCTTCCGAGTAAGTGTGAGGTATGCCTGGACTAGTGTTGCCGGAATGTAGGCCACAAGACCGACGAAGTAGAGTCCCCACATGGACTTGTCGCTCCATGCCCGCTTTATATCAGCAAACGTGGCTGGTTCCTTCAGAGCCTTGAGGCCTTTGGCTGGATCATCTCTTAAGATACGCTACAAACGTCAGAAATTTCTCAGTTAAGATCTGCCAAACTTACATTAATCATTATGATCTCCTCTCGTTCAGTATACCAAGGCTTTCTCCAAATAACACCGGATGTTGATGTCGGTGAGCTGGGGAGATAGAAGAAACTCTGAGTACAAGTTAGCTCATGGCTCCTGGAAAAAGAGGTTGTATGGAATCTCACGATAATGCCAATCACGAAAGTTAAAATGCCTTCGATCATGAACAGCTAAAACCACCCGGGCTTTCCACTGGTTCCCTGTAGCTCGAGGATACCAGCGGCCAAGAGTGCCAAAATAACTCTCGCTACATTAAGAGTCGACCAAAATGCGGCGAGACGAATAGATAGCTCCTTGGACGTATAGAAGTACGTTGCGAAGAGAATAGTACCAGGGATAAAACCGCCCTCAAATGCTCCGATAAGTGCCCGGGTAATGTAGAATGATGTTCTATTGGTCATCCAAGATTGAGCCCATGCTGTGGAATGTCAGCTGTTTCTTAAAGCCTTCCATAGTTCAGAATGCCTTACAGACTAAGCTTCAGCAAATCATCATGGATGGTAAGATTCGTTTAAACCCGTATCTTTTGATGAGAATTTGAACGGGAAATTCGCAAACCATGAAAGCAAGAAGCTGGATGGTTGTCCCCTATTATTTTGTGAGCATTTTGAAACTTAATTCCTCAGAAAGGCAACTTACATTATTATAATCATCACTGGTGAGGTTCAAATCGTCGAGGATATTATCTGCTGTTGCATTTGACAGATTACCGCGATCAAGTTGGAGGCCCGCGAACTAAGCCAGTTAGTTATAGAGGACGCATGGGGCATCTATTAACACCGTACCATAACACAAATCCACGACAGAAGATAAAGATCCGTTTTCAAGATTACCCTTTTCTCCTCAGCCGGAGTCCACGTAGCTCCTGGATCAAATCTGTGGAGTCCCTCATAGTCCTCATGGGGAGGTAGAGCATTTGAAAGATTCTCTCGCCCAACTCGAACTGCCGATATCTTAGACGTATATGGCTCCCCGTTGTCCGAGACTGTCCTCTGGATAGCAATATCCTTCTCCGTCTGAAAGAGTGCTTGCGAAATTGAAGTAAAACCGCGTTAACAAATCCCCCTCAAATATTTAAGGTTTACCTTTGAATGTCAACGTCAGCGATAGGTCAATGATATGTGGAGGCATTTGTTCAAACTATATACAAAGTAGGACGACGCGGTGCGTCGACGAACCAACACACCTCGGCACCAAATCGCCAGCAAATGAGGATATACGCCATGTTTGTCCACAATCGCGAGATACAACCATCCCTTGTAAATACACGGAGCTTGCTCGAGAGCGCTGGGATAATACAAGGTGCGAAGCCTGTTCGATAGAGGTTAGAAAGCGGAGGGGGAGCCAGTCTTGCCCCATGCTACCAAGCCGCGATTCCCGATTCCCGATTCGCTTAAACTCCAGAATTTCTCCGGGGACGGTCAGCGATACCACTTCGCTGTGAATGAGGAGATAATTTATACCCATTTCGTGATAAAGCTATTTCAAATGTTTCTATGCACTCCGCAAGTTTCCCCGGAGAAGCTGTCGCTTGTGAATATTATAATTTGACGCGGGTGATTCGTAATGTGGTCGATATCGTCAAGAACGACCCCTGACACCACCATTCTTTCGACTCTTCACATGAACAACCCAAACCACAGTGAAAGCCACACATCAAGCACGTTTCTCTTATCTACCATTTTAGTATTCCCACGAATTATATCGGATTTAAGCCTGAGCATCTCTTTGTAGAAGCTATTCCGTCACAATGCCATCCCAAGAGGCCATCGCCCCAGCCGGAATTACCGCTGCCATTCGCGGGGGGAATTCTAAGGCTCACACCAGATGTCTCAAGCCTCTCATTAACTCAGGCTCCCTTGACAAATTTAACCACGCGGATCTAACGCCAGTTATTGGCAGAGAGTTCACTGGCGTTCAAGTTGTAGACTTCCTCGTAGCAGACCAGCAGCTCGTCGATGATTTGGCTATCACAAGTAAGGCAGGTTTTGTTCAGTATACATATAACCCTTGCTAACGAGGTTTTGATATCAAGTCTCAGAACGTTCGTTGTTTTCCGCGCCCAAGATATTACCCCGCAACAGATGAAAGAGCTTGCTTTGAGAATTACCGAAGCTGGAGGGGCAGTAAGTCTTTTCAGAAGTCCGTGGATTCATCCCCGAGTTAACATTTCTACAGCCCGAATCATCTGGTCTCCATATCCACCCGTTAACGGAGGCTGGCAGCGAGCTCGGTGACCAGATCAGCGTCATCAGTAGCGAGAAGCAAAAGAAGGGCGGCGGACTAACCCACCAACTGAGCGACGTATCTCGCTCTGCCAGTGCAGGATGGCATTCAGATATCACCTTTGAACCCGTGTCATCTGATTATGCCATGCTTAAAATCCACACGCTGCCAGCCTCAGGTGGTGACACGGTACGCCTTATCACATGCCAATTCAAAGATTTGTGACTGATGAAACGATAACTCTGGGCCTCTGGATACAAAATCTATGACCGCCTGTCACCAGCTATGCAGATATTCCTAGAGGGCTTGACTGCAACCCACGACGCGAGGTTCTTTTGCGATGAAGCAGAGCGCCTTGGGAATCCGCTTCGAGGTGGCATTCGCGGCTCGCGCTGAACTTTGGTTCCAAGCTCCAAGCCGAGCATCCCGTTATCCGCACAAACCGTAAGTGTCCAAAGTATTTACGGAACCAGCCAGCTTACACTTTACAGCTGTTACAGGATGGAAATCAGTATTCGTAAATAAAGGGTTCACTACTCGCCTGAATGGCGTAACAAAAGACGAGTCAGATCTGCTCCTGAGCTATCTATTCAACATCGTCAGACAGAACGACGATGCGCAAGTGCGAGTGAAATGGAGCAAAAACGACCTCGCCATTTGGGATAATAGATCTAACTAGCACTGTGCAACGTATGATTACGAAGCTGCCAGAGCTGGTGATCGAGTTTGTTCCTTGGGCGAAGCACCATATCTGGATCTAAATAGCAAAAGTAGGAGGGAGGCTTTATCTTTGTAGATACGCAGTTGGTGGGAATCAAGTTAGCGACAAACGAACGACCATGCGGAATTTTTATCATTCGAGTAAGTATTGTTACGAGCTTTGGGGCTTATTTGAAGGCCAGAAACATAGTATATAACTTATTACAATAATCAATTAACAGTCTATCTACTCAAGAATAAATACCATATCCAAACACCAATACAATGCAAACCAACCTCTCCAACCATCCATCGCCTAAGCACTAGCGCTTCTCTTTGCAATGTTACAAGTCATCAAACACTGCTCCACTCCCTTCGCAATGTTCGCTGGAATCTTCCCCTTGAAATCATCAACCTGCGCTCCATCCACCGCCTGTCCAAAAGCAGCGCTGACCACATTCTCGCTCAAAGCGAACAGCTCCTCCGCCACCTGCCCAGTTCCCGGGTCCTCCGAGTTGAAACTCGCCACAAATGTAGCCGGCTCGCACCCGGTGTTGAACTGTGTGTGCACGCTTCCCTGGTAGAAGATCGTCATCTGGTTGGCGCTAACGTCGTTCTGAATCAGGCGGCGCCCGCTCTTGGCGTCGCCGGCGGTCGTGAAGACGCCGTTCTCGACGATCATCTCTGTGTGAATCGTGCCTTGTGTGACGACCTGTAGCTCGGTGCCGCGGAGATGGACGTGGGGGGTGTTAAATCCGCATGGGCCGAGGAATCCAACAGCCATCGCAGACTGCGTGCCCACAAGGGCTGGGAATGTCTTGCGGTTTGCGAGGGTGAGGTCGCCCCCCTTGCCGCCTTTGCCACGGTTGACATCGAAGTTGAAGAGGAAGGAGGCGTGGTCGGGAAGAAGGGCGATGCGGTCAGCGGAGGTGTCGGCGAGCGAGAGTTGGGCAGAGAGGGAGAGGGTGGAGTAGTCCCTTTGGCTGATGGGCGTAGCGATGGTGGCGGTAGTCAGGGAGAGGATGGCTGCGGCGAGGAGTGGTGTGAATTGCATTTTGGCGGTTTGGGGTGGTGGTAAGGATGTTGTGGTGGTTGGTGAGGTGAGATGGGAGTAAGAATCAAATGATTGAATTCAGGGAATGATGCGCTGTATAAAAGCTGAGAAGACTGAGAGAGTAGATGAAGAAGCTGATGATAATGAAACAAAAAGATACGATACCAACGGATCAACAGGAGAGTTATATACTCAACACTTACTACCGTTCATATACGCTGACCGCGCCTCCGCCTCCAGACCCTGCAACAACACCGAATCTATTCTCATCCCATCTCGTAACAACTCACCAACGGCTCACATCAAATCTTCAACCCATAAGCCCATCCCACGTCAAAGGCAAATCTCCCATTCGCCCAGCACCCGCTGACGTGAGAAAGCACCATCCAAAAATATCCCAGCCGCCAGCGCAAGCGCAAGCGCAAGCGAGCCAACGGCAACCGTTTTGTTTGCTCTTCCCTGTCCGGATCTCGACGCGCCCGAGGGGCCGGAATGCGCCACACCGCCCGCGGCTGTGCATTGTTTCGTTTCGACCCGGATATTGCTGGTCCGCGCACGGTGTTGGACGGATGGGGAGATTTTGGGTTTTGGGGGTATAATCAATTATTTCCCTCTTTGGTATGAGTGGATCAGATGGCGGGTGGTGTAGGATTTCGGGATTTGATGGGTAGTTGTGATGGCACAAAGCTTGAGATGATGGCACAGGGGTGTGCAAGATGAGATGTACGTACATTATCCACAACGGTAAGCAGCCACTGTGTTGTTCACACAGCAAGATGTCAAAAATTAAGTCTAGGGCTTGAGCATGCGTCGATGAGTAATTATCGCTGCCATAACTCGAAATAGCATATCGAATTTAGCCAGAATACGCTGTATTGCATCTATGAGTATTTAATAATTAGGACTAGTGTAAGGATCTTCAATGAACAGGGCAGTCCGAGGTCACGTTCTCCAATCGTATACGCGCATATAGATCCTGTAAATTACGAGACTGAACGCTGACCCTCCTCTAGAGGTCCGCGTTCCTACTATATACTCTACACTAGGGCTTCGGACGGAAGTTCCTCCGACTTGGTATTGCTTCGCACGTGATTACTGTCCGCACGTGATATTGTTCGTGACAACTAGCTTGATTTTAGTCATCAAGATATTAACAAACGACGACGACTACTCATGAGAATAAGACTTTCATACTTGCAAGTGTGAATATATGAGTTTGAGCAAATACTCAGGACCATCTCAAGTATATTGTAGTTATGCCTCTTATCTCTCATTTCCTCATTTTGTGTTCATGTTGTTTTATGCTTTATGTACAGTACAATCGGTGGTAGTTATCAGCGAGCAAACAGCATACAAAGCTCCTATAAATTTCATTTTCACTCTGTTCTTTGTTTCTTTGTCTGTCTATCGCAGATTAATAAAGTTATCATTTTAGCGAGCTTAAAAGAGCAGCCCACAAACTTTACTATGGCATTATTTGTTGTGAAGTGTGAAATTCTGTTACGCACGACTCGTCTTTCAGGTTTGTCGCACATTGCTCTCTTGCACTCTATCTCATTGGCACCGTTCATTATTGAAAATATAACTTCCTGTTATCTTCTCAGGTTCACAAACTTTGTTAGTATGAAACCAATGCCAATTTATTCACAAGTTTCTGCGCTATACTAATATGAGCTAGGATGATTCTCAGCAATGGGCACCTTGGATATCGTCCATTGCGGCGACGCAAATGATTCGTCTAACTCAAATGTATGCAATGTCCAAGCTGTCTATGCGCCAGAAATTACCCAGGCAAATAGAGATGCAGACAATCAGTTTGGAACAGAGCTAGGGGGAGTTAAGGCCACCAGTGCCTTGCAGATCGCTATCGTTGCCCAAGAGATTACCCCAGCAGATGATACCACAAACAATCTGCAAACATCAGAATTACAAGCAATTGAGGCTGTTGGTGCCACAGAGATATCCAAAGCTGAAGAACTTATGAACGGTTGTTTTGGAACAGGGCCAAAAGGAACCGAGCCATTGGATTGGAATGAACAAGACCCCAAAGAATCGCTCTCTTGGAAAGATAAGTCACAGAAGGAGCGACTACTCAGCCGAAAATACTGTACCCAAGCATGTCTGTTGGGACTCAAGAGAGGATTGAGCCTGAATGAGGGTTGTCCAAACATCGAGTCACACCGTTCGTACAAGGGCAGCACCCACCATCACATTGATGTCGATACCTTCACCAGTCGGGTTCGAGAACAGATTGTAAAATTTTCAGATCGAGGTTGCACGCATTTGGGAGTGTCTGGCTCCAAAGGGACGCTCTTCAAACTCATGTTATCTCCTTTCGGCTATACATTCGTGGGCAAAGGGGCTACGAAGGAGCACATTCCCAATCTGAGGCACGAGGCTATCGCGTATCAACATCGGCTTGATAGTCTTCAAGACGAGGTGGTGCCTGTATACATTGGAAGCATTGATATGGTCACTCCTTACGATATCTGTATCTCCAACGGTGTGCGCAGAGTGGTTGTGCACATGATGTTGATATCGTGGTCAGGTGATGCACTTGAGGAGGAGAATATCCCAACTTCTGAGGCGGATAGGTCCCTGCGAGAAGTGATGCAAAAAGGTGTTGTCCATAACGACATGTTTAGCAAACACAATGGCAGTGGGAGTGAAGCCTGGCGTTCTGTGCGCGAACATACTGTCCTCTGGGGTACCGACCCGCAACGACAGCTCCTGTTAAGCAACATGCGAAAATACGTGTCTTCGTGCGACATAGGAGATCGAAATATGCTCTGGAATTCGGAACGAAAGCGTGTCATGTTGATTGATTTTGAGCGATCTCTCTTCATCGACGAAGAATCTGACGAACCCACGGAACCTGGGGAATTCGACAAACCTGAAGAATCGAGCCGCAAACGGAACACTGCTGCCCAAGAGAGGACCGCCTTGAAGAAGATCAAGGCCAATAATATAACCATCAAAGGTCGCAGTCTTGGTAGGTAGCCACCGGATCAATATCTACGCCTTTATTGTATCTGAGCTAACTGAACGGTGGATTATAGGGCTTCTTGATACCTTACCAAGCAAGCTACGGAAGATCATTTATGAATATGCCATCTCTGTTGAGCCGCGTTTGTATGGGAAGTTGAAATTAGGATTGGGATTATTGACCACATCGACAATGATTTACAAGGAAACCATCCCTCTGATATATCAGTCCCTATTATTTGGCATTGAAATTGACACCAAAACTGAAAAGTTCGCGTACAAGTATATCAAATCCGGCTTTGATATTTCTTGGGGCTCTCCTATCAGGCATCTATCGCCCGATATGGTTGACTTTGTTCAAAATCTACAGGTTCGATTCACGCACGAAGCCGAGACTAATATTGAGTGTCTATATATGGCCATGGCAAAATTTGGCTATAATATGCAACACAATACTCATTTCCAGTCCCTTCATATCAGCATGGATTTCCCGACCAACGACAAAGACAATGATGCCTGGACTATCGCAGCCCTTTCGTCGACGATGAAGAGGCTACTCCGCGGCGAGAATTTTGATATTACTCGGACACCAGGTGGTATAAGCGAGCAGAACGTTCGTAACACTCGACTTACAATTGCCTACAAGAAGCGCTAATAATATCCCCATGCTATACCAATTTACCACAGACTGCAAGACGGGAATAATAACGAGAGGCTCTGGCGTTTTGGCAGCCGTGGATGACATTAGTATATAATCAATGTCCCCATATCATGAATAATCACACCCTCAGACCTCAAAATCCGTCCCGTCTAATGTGATACCGAATAAAATATTACTTAGGTTCATTCACTTTGTCCGATCATTGTATTCCAAAGGGGTTTTGCCGTAATGCTAGAGGTTTGTACGAAAACCTCTAGGGCCATAACATCGAAAGCAATTTCCCGAAAAAACGCAATGAAAATAAAACAAATCCTGATTTATATAAATGCAATAGTAATAACTAAACCTGCAATTTTACTTGTTGCCCGAGAAGCTACGGCTATTTCGCTATCAAATAGATGCCAGGCTTGAGTGCTGGACTAAAGTACACAAGGCGTTAATTCGTACACTATATAGGTTTATTTCAATACTACAGTTTGACCCGTGCCGGCGAACTCCAGTAATTCTCCGACGTTACAATAACACCCCCGTGCCTCCGTATCCAGACAATGTCATCTTTCTTATCTCTAGACTTTTGTTCAAAGTCGAGATTCTTAACCAAGTGCAAATAATCTATTGGGCCCTCCACAAAATCCGTATGGCCGATGATGTCCACAGACGTCCACCTGCCGACAGATTCCCTAACACTAGCGGGCAGCGTCAGACGCATTTGTGGGTCAAACCAACGCGGAAAGTATATGAAAGCTAGCATAATGCGTGGCTGGTTGGTGTGGTTTGGCATGCCTGCATGCCACATTCGTAAGTCTCGGAAGCATATCGAGCCTTTTCGTACGTAAGGTTGAATAGGGGGTTGCTTTGCAGCACGCGCGCTGAAGACTTCTTGTTTGATCCAGCCGCTGTCGGACTCAACGTGGTCCGCTATGTTATATCCTACATGGGTACCTGGCCAAAGCTCAGTGCTACCATTCTCCGGCGATGTGTCGCTCAAATAAGTGTACACTTCAACGCCTGTTGGGATATTCAGGTGTTTTGCGTAAAAGTCGGCATGAACTGCCTGTCGACCGAGGCTATTTGGAAGAGCAATATTGCTACTTATCCATGATAGTTGTGGTCTCGGACCAAGTATGTGCTCTATAATTGCTATGGCGTGGTGGTTGGCGTACAGTTCCTCATAGATGAAATCTTTTTCAAGAGGCGGTATTTGACAAACGTTGCGGGCAGCGAACCCATGGTTGTAAGAGACGGTAGAAGAGGCGAGATTGGTAGGAATATCCTTCTCCATACGTTCCCTCATTCGGTCGATAATATTGTGATGAATGGCATTTTCAATAATGACAAAACCATTTTCATAGAACTGTTCGAGGCCAGCTTGGATTGTTGCGGGGCTCGTAACTCCTGTTTGAAGCTCTTCATCCGTGAGGCATAGTCGTGGAAACGAGCTGGCCGTCATCTTTGCCCATAATGGGGATGGAAACCCAAACACGGAGTACTGACATACCGGAGTTTAGACTTATAGAGGTTAACTTTTCATTGAGGCTGACATGTTGGCATGCAACCTCGCTCCAATGGAAACAGGTGGCTAATATGACCCCCACGGGCCGGCGTACAACTCTTCTGAAACCTTGCCGTAGTGTTACTTCTTAGAAACAGGGCGCTTTTGCGTTACACCACACCTTCGATCCTACAAAACCACTTGTAGCAATCGAATAAGGCCACGAATAGTGGCTTGGAACACTTCGCCAGCACAGCCGTACTCGAATCATCTCTGTAGAAGTACGTCTATGGATACAAGAGCCCCTGCAATGCGTTGATGCCCAATTCTTGGTGTTGAGGCTCAGATATGACTACTAAAGATGATGGAGCCTCACCTTGCTTGCGTTCGGCTTAGTTCATGTAGTATGGGTGAGCTGAGTCTCTGATGCTTTGGGAGGGGATGTGCAAATAGCGAGTGGGGTAATAGCAAGGATGAAGGGATAGAAAAGCAGGTTGGGCGGTCGTTGGAGGCTGCAAAGCATGGTAGAGAAGACCGTTTTAGATTGCGGGAGGCCTACAGCACTGACACGACTTAGTGTTGGGCGGTATTGAAAACAGGATTCATCGTGGCTAGTTTCACGTATACCAATTTCATATTGTGAGTTTAATGCATATAATAAACATTTTGAAAATACTACTTGATGCTAGAGTAATGAGCGAAAAGACCTTGTAGGTACTACTTCAAACTTTGATGGCTAAGCGGTCTGGAGATCGAGAACGCGGTGTAATCTTGACGCAATCTCAATATAGTTTGGCTCATTTTCAAACGTAAGGAGGCCATGGCGGATAAAAAAGTCCAGGATAATGCAACCATTAGCTGGTGTGAACTCTCCTTTCGCAAGAGCATCCTTCAGCTCTGGAACCGTCATGAGTTTGATTTCCTCCGCTTCATTGTCGCCTGGAGTTGGTACGAGATCATTCGGGACCTTCATCTCGTAAACAAATTGAACTTCGGGGCTGAAGCATCCAATCTCGCCACCACTTCTCTCGTCCGTGAGGTTTAGGTAGTTCATGGTACCGCAGGCGACAGCATTTTTGCGAGTAAATTCAGGCTGGAAGGAGGCCTCCTCCTCCGACTCACGCACTAGACACTCGAACGGCTGCTCACCAGTAGGTAGACTACCTCCAACCGTGCTGTCAAGCATTCCAGGGAACGTCCTCTTATTCTTTGCTCTGCGAGCCACCCAGATGCTAGGCCCATCGGCGTTATCCTGGTACGCCAACATTTGCACGCCGTAGGTGACGATGCCGAACAAAGGAGCGGCAACTCGCTCAATGCTCATGATAAGCTCCTTTTTAGAGCCATAAACAGGGAATACCTCATCAGACCACTTGCGAAGCAACTTGAATGTATCCTTCTCGCGTTCACGGATGAGGGTCTCATGAATGATTTTGTTGCGCTCCTCAAGGTCCGACGCAACCAAAGTGACTGTATTTACTTCGTGGTCAACCTGCCACTGGTCTCCCCATTCGCATTTCTTTGCAACTTCTTCGAGGAGAGTGCCGAACGAGTTCTCAAACCCAGAGACCTTAAATTTGTAGTATTTTAGATCCGGCGGTATCCTGTTCATGAATTAGCAAATATGACGAGAATAATTTTAGCCGTCTTGAGTTGACTTACTGATCGCAATCGTTCAGCAGGTCGATATTGCTCTTCAACTTTAAGGAGGCCATGCTTTGAGATCTGGTCTTCGTACGGATCTGGATGTAGAAAAGATGCGAAATGCCAACTTGGGTGCCTGTAAAAAAGACACGCCTTAAACCTGCGGCTCCAGAATTTATGTGTAAGTGCGTGGTGACAGGGCTCGGGTAACCACGGGAAATGGAACTGAAGTTGGCGGTGAGGTACACTGTTACACGATTATCTCTCTCCGCGGAGGTAGAAGAGGGGGGTGAATGGTTAGTATTTGAGTAAATGAAGCTGATGCTATTGGAGATTTAGTCCGACGCAGCCTAGCGATAGAGTGGGTGGAAATGCATGTACCGCACCTAAATATTTCCTTTTCGATGCAGACA
Organism: Pseudogymnoascus sp. 03VT05; assembly: GCA_001662645.1. Lineage (NCBI taxonomy): Eukaryota > Fungi > Ascomycota > Leotiomycetes > Thelebolales > Thelebolaceae > Pseudogymnoascus > Pseudogymnoascus sp. 03VT05. The sequence continues at coordinate 45,408 of KV459415.1, forward strand.
TACATGCAAGGCTGGGCTATGCACGGGACGTGGGGCTGACTGCATATATCGAGGGCGCTAAAGAGATTTGACAGGCTGACATCTCATCACATAGCTGCCAGGCAGCGTCGTATTAAGCCGCAGCACCAGTCCACAATCCTTACCTTACGCCCTCTATGCATTTGAGTCACAATCTACTCACCGGTTGCTGTTTCAGCTATGAGGCTCCGAACACCTACAGTAGTGGTTCTGGATGAAGCGGGGGGTGGTGTAGCTGGGTAAGTGACACCCCCGCTGACCGGTGCCAAACCATGCTGCCCCCGGTCACGTACCATACATAGTATAATACGGGATGATATAAGCTGCGATGCCTTTGATACCCAAGAACTACTCTATAACGAGCTATCAAATGATCATATGCGCTACATACGAAAACCGCGCAATGTGGCATCAATATCTCAGCAAACTTTAAGGAGCCTAGACGATGGCAGACCCTCTGTCTGCAGTGCTGTCTCTCATCGGGACAGCCCGTAGCGCTCGTCACGGCATTGAGAAGATAATCAACCTAAAAGAGGCGCCGGAGCGGCTTCAGGATCTCTACAACGAGGTAAGTGGCCTTATTACTAATATCAAGTAAATATGTCGTCTAACTAATGGAGGTGTCGGAATTAAATACTCTAGCTAGCATACTCGAAAATGTAGCCCCACATTCAAGTATCGACCACCCGAATGCCATAAAAAACCTCGAGCAGATGCTCAAGCGAGCTGAAACTCTCATCGCGGAGATGATGATCCTTATCAAACAAAAGCTCATTAAGGACCCTGACAGTCTTGATGACCCGTCTAGAAAAATAGAGATACGAAAAACAGCATGGATTCTAGAAGAGAAAAAGGTGAATACGAAGATGGCGAGACTGTCACGAGTAAAAGAGTCTATACAAGGCGCTCTAAATGCAATTTCAGCGTAAGTAAAACCGCCACTAGCCGTCTGTAATACTAAGTATTTTATAGAAATGAACTTCCTCAGATGCGTGTCGAAATCCACAGTATGAATCAGAAAACCAGTAGAATCGACAGCATAGACAGGAAAATCAGTGAAATGCACTCGTCAATTAGCGAAATGCATTCATCTTTTGTACATGTTCTCGAAACCAAGTTAGCTGAGACAAGGATCGCTGACAATCTTATTGAAGACGATCTACCAGCTGACAATGTAGGGCGACAGGATAGCCTTCACTTAATATCATCGTCTTGGCGCAGCTCCAAGGCTAGCAAATTTTCTCAGGAAGATGACATCGTTGCAGAAAGTGTTAGAGAAAGAGTTGTCGTCGAGAGCACTATCATCCAGACTCCACGAGCAAGTCTGTGTCGCTGCAATTGCCATTCCCCTCTTGCTATGAACACCCCACAGTGGCTTGGCTCTGCAATTGGAATGTTACTTATTAGATACAGAAAAGACCCCCGCGCGTGCCAGAACTGTGCTACCAAGGACTGCCGTAAGGGTACCCAGACTATCCTAAAGACCAACTATTATTTTCCTCAGTGGCTGTTGCGTCACGCTATGTGTATACAGTTCAACTATAGCCCCAGAGCCGGCCATACCATCTCACTGAGAACGCCTCGAGTAGTCTCAACCACCTCACCCATTTTCTCTTATGCGCAACACAACAATATTGAAGGCATCCGCCGTCTATTCAAGGAAGGACTTGCCTCACCGTTTGATGTTAGCTACGAGGAGGGAAGATCAGCGTTGCATGTAAGTGTTATAACTTGTATTTTAGGCAATCACTAATTTTTTACCAATTACAGTACGCCGTCACAGCAGAGAAACCTGAGATGGTAAAATTTCTCCTTACCGAACATGCAGACCCAGAGTCAGAGGATAATAATGGCCTGTAAGTTGTCGCAAATACTCAAATTATATTTTACTCACTATTATTAGCACTGCGAATGATGTTGTATGGAACTATTACCTACAAAATCCGGGTGATGTCTTCTTCGAAAACTTTCTAACTACCATCGGACTTTCTCGCCTCGATTCCGACATTCTTCACAAGCGGAAATTCAGCGTTGTTCATCAGATTGTCTTAGGACTTTCAAATGTCGACCTCGACGACTATCTCAGAACCGCAAGCGACGAAATTGATCGCCCTGATATCATGGGCAAATCCCCTTTATGCTGGGCTGCATCACGCCCGAATCCAGTTTTTGTTGGGATATTACTAAGACACGGAGCTTCACTGCACACGAGTGATCGACGGAAACAGACGCCTCTACATTATTGTGCTGGTAGTGGTAGTGCATCTTCTATGAAGATCATGCTCAAAACTGCACGAGAGCGCATGGATGGTAGCAAACAGTCGACAAACAGCTTCCCCGACTTTATCAATGCGAAGGATTCAAAGGGAAGAACACCACTTAATTTTGCAACCCGAATGAACTTCTTAGATCATGCAGAGCTACTGATAGCTGCTGGTGCGGACATCGAAGCTGTAGATGAGCCATTACGCAGGACCATTCTCCTCACCGCAATATATTGGAATAGCAACGATGTTCTCTCGATTCTACTCGATAATAAAGCCAACACTGGTCAATGTGATGCAAGCCACGCATCGATTTTGCATTATGCGGCCCGATATGCAAATATCAAAACGTTGAATGTTCTATTACAGCACAATCTAACGAATTGCGATGTAGACGCTCGAGACGACGGGGCTTTAACGGCGCTGGAGACGTTCGAATCGACACAGGACAGGGTGGAATTTGAGGACGAAAAGAACCAGTTGGCATCTGCCATAGCCATTAAACGTATCCTTGTTCGATGTAATGCTACCCCCGACGGGCATGTAATTGATATTTTAGATAGTAGTGACGAGGTTAGTGAGTCTGATGTGAGTGGGAGCACCGACGAGTTCTTTGATGCCAACTCGGATGTCGTTGAAGAGAGTAGGGAAACTTAATCATAGGCGGGTTTATTTTTGTATTTCAAACATAGTACGATACTCGTGCAGCGAAAGGATCAGCCAGTTTGTTAAGTCCCATAAGGCCAATATTATAAATTATCCGTACTACCCCTCAGTTTCGTCCGATGAATATTTTGTACTTCCGAAGTGATAGTACTAGGTGTTGGGCACTCTGGCTTCAGTTACTCCCTGACATAACGGTCGTCACACAAAATACTGATTTACGGGGAAATAGGGGCAGATCGTAAGTTAGCTGTAGCACAGAGCGTAACGACGACATGGCCTTGTAGAACTGCACCCGCCGATAGAAGTTCCCCGAGTTGCTGTATATGAGACATTGTCTCTAGTTGAACCAATTCCTTAGCCCGATACAGTTATGCAAGTACTCTGAGGATAGCTCTATCTAGTAACTAACTTATGACTTGGTATCCAGTCAGATTTGTGTTGCCATGACTGCAGGTCGAGCTGTAATAATCACAGCTTTACGACTATCATTCCCCTTCCAGAAGTCCACAGAGTGTCTCGCGTTCATGACCGCATAAGATAGTAACTGTTTCACTGCATTCGAATGAACCAATAAAAAAATGCAGCGATGTCCTTGCAGTTATCAGGTGAACTGAAACCACGTCCGATTTCGTAGCGAGTGAAGAGGTTCATACGGTATATAAAGGGGCTTCTCACACCCCTTATAGTTGAGTACCATAACCAACCAACCATTCAAATTTGAATACCTTGTCAAACCAACAGCCCCAAAATGCATCTAAAGGCCTGTGTCCTCTCTGTCGCACTCCTATCAGGACTCGCCTCAGCATATGTTCCGATCGGATACGGCCAACAGCTCCAAAACAACGACCAAGCCAACCATTGGGTCGTCTGGGTGTAGGGAAAATCTGCATGCCCAAAGAGTCGCACCCTTGGCCTGTTGGTTAAAAGCCCATGCGGTCAGGAATTCAAGTATGATGGTGGCACATAGTAAGTACATCCCCTTTGCTCGGGGTGGCAAAGCTTGAGTTCCATATCACCAATTATCTGCCCAAGATTGAGCAATCCGTGCTAACCACCATTTCTTCGGTAGCAAATTAGCGGATTGTGATCAGAGCAATGAACCAAAATCACTTGTTAGCGGCGGCGTAAGTTGGAGCTGCAAACTCAGCCACGATAAGATCAACTGCCATAGCGGTACCCACGACATTGTCAAGCATGGATATTGCAAATAAATGCAGCTGCTGCGCCTGGAGGAGAGGTCGAAAGTGAAGTAGGGAATATAAAGGCCTACTATCGCTTTGGTTGGGGGCACTCAGAAACTGTGTAACTCCTGCACCAAAAATGCGTGGATAGCACTTGTAACGTTCGCCATATCAGATAACCTATATACAGGAGCTTTTACCAGCCAACTCAGCCATCCAGTACTCAATCACACCCCTTAGATACCCAAGCCCTCCGCGCACCTCGCACTCGTCTTCCCACAATCCGTTGCAGCCCCGTAATCGCAGCATGCTCCGCCAGCGCCGCATTGGAACGCATGCGATGCCACGCGCTTCGTCTTGACAGCGTACGTGCCGGCGCCGACGACGCAGTTTCCGCAGTATATGCCAGCCTTGATCCCGGTTACACACGCGCACCCGTTAGAGCTACAGGCGCGTGGCTCGAGGCTGGCCGCATTTACGGAGGCGATGGAGGCGATGAGGAAGAGGACGGCGGACTTGAGTTGCATTGTTACGGGTGCCTGGGGATGGGGTGTAAGTCAACTTTGGGGCTGTGAGGTCAGGAGGGGGGTCGTACTTGGTTTGGCTTTGAGATTTGTAGATACCGTTTGTTAGGTGTATTGGGTGTTATTTTATGGGTTGATTTTGGGAATTGGCGAGCTCAATGCGAAATTTCTGGATATTTATACCCCACCGTTGATATTAACTTCCCTCTATCTTCGCAGCAATACAATGCCCGTCTGACATGTCAACTCTAATATAAAGACAGAGCTAAGCAACCCTAGAGTCGGAGCCCTCGAGCATTCTAGCCTAAACCAGAATGATTTTCCGGCTTGGACCGCAAGTATAGGTTCTTGGCCGTGGGCAAAGCGGTGAGAAGGGGAGAGATCATCGGCCATATGGGGCACATGGCAAGTTACCTGAGTAGGATTACTCCACTACCGCACCATACTCCACGACGCTTTGTTGTAAAATAACCTGGCAAGCTCGCATAAACAGCAGATAGGAAGCGTAAGCATGGAACGTTACAGTACGTCTAGTCGGTATAATCTTCCTAAAAGGATTATTGAAGCAGTAAGATGTGCAATTGTTTGCCCGACTTCCTTATCGGGGCATGGTGGTTGAGACCCCTGTAAATGCGGGGTAGCAAATCATCGAAAAGCTTTAAACTCAATCTCAAGCCACTCACTGTATTTAGTAATTTAGTAATGGTGAATAGGGCGTAGATTTTACTTCGACCAGCCTAAAAAAACGGTTTTAAGTGTGGCGCAAATCGTTGGACGACAGCGAGGAACAGAGAGATGTTCATAGTTCCCAACACTCTACTGTTAACATAATCCTCTTGTGGAATGCAGTACAGCCGTGATTTGTCTCTAGGATTGAGTTGTGTTTCTCCTGCCACAAAAGAATTATTATAGGCGATCTCTAGCTAACTCTCCTATATTGCTACAGGTGAGGCTGATAGGGTGGGCAATGTAGGTGCTGCGCAGGAAAGCTATCAGCGCACGCGCGCCTATAATACCCTTGTGTAGAGCTGCAAGGGAAACATAATTAGAGCTCTAATCGCTGTCCTTATGAGGGCCAACCTTCGCATTCACTAAGACTCCAGGACACTGGAAGCAGCTCCTATTACTAACCCTAAACTGACCAAGGGCCGACACCTTACACTGCGACTCGTAGTTGCTCCTGTACATATTAAAAAATAAGAAAGGACAAATTTGCAACCCTTGAAATTCGTGGACATCCCAACAATGACCCAATTGCATCATTATAGTTACCATGTGTGAAAAGACGTATCCACTCGTCTGGTGTAGATTTCGGATCATTGCATGGCAAGGCAAGAGGGCAGCCATTATAGACAACGATTCTAAAATCGTTTCTATCTTCATGATTCCACTATATTGCTGCCCCAATTACCCTAGGTGTACCATTCTCTTCTGTGGATTTATTAACCACATACGGGTCATGAGGATTGGTGAAAAGATTAATCTCATCCGACTCTTGTATCGTGAGATTTGGGGAAGCTATCATAAGTGTCTGAATCAAAGCACTGCGCTGGCCATAGTCGTGGTAACTTACGAGATAGGGAGAAAGCCTATCTCGAGACCACGAAAGTGAGTTGAAGCCTAATCCACAAGAGACTGTTGCCGCTAGGTGTAACAAAGATGTTCTCCAAAACGGAGTATCGTGCTTTTTAGCCAATTCTACAATCTGATCCCACGATGCCTTTGCTACCCTTGGAAGCTGTGATATTTCATCGAGTTCTCGATTAAGTCGAACATACATCCCTATAATTGCCGTGAACCATTTTGCAGCTCCTTTATCCCCTAGTACAGCAAGCTCGTATTCCAGTCTTCTTATTGTGTCGTCAGATTCATCAGAGGCCTTGTCACCGCGGCCTGTAACAGCACGAGCCATCCTTTTAAGTCGTAGCTTGAAGAGAAGCTGCTCATGGCTTGACTTTTGCTGTTTGGCCCATAGAGAATATTGACATAGCCATTCGCTGAAAATAAAAAACCTTGTACGGTATACCGTTTCACTGACAATGGCGAAAATAACGTTTAAATCGTCGAGCTCTGTCATCTTTTGTATTCTCCAGGTGCCCCGTCGAGATGCGTCTAGGTATGGCTCGGGATTGCCAAGAAAGTAAGCCAATCTTGCAAAATCACCCAAACACCTTGGATTAAGGTATATCTGGAGAAGGCTTCTGGGATCCCTCCGCACTAATTTCGGTATGTCCCAGGACTCCCAAGGTCAATTTAGGTTTCACACTCAAATTTAGAAATAGCTCCTCGTGAAAGGTTTGGAACTGTGTTACACAATCGACCCACAATTCTCCGAACTCCATGTCTCTGACATTAGGAGGAATAGTGTACCACGAATATGATGGAAAGGGTGCCAAGACAAAATCCCTGGCTTTAGTGGTCTCTCGAGAGGTGGTTAAAGAACCAACTAAGGTATGAAAGACAGATGCTTTCCCTTCTGGTACTGGCTCAGAGGAGCGAGTAACAGTGCCGTTGTTTAGCATAGCGCGCATAAAATCTTTCGTGAGTACCATGGTTTGTTCTTGTTCATCAGGATTTTCCTCTTCCCCAACAGGCCAAATGAACTGCCCGCGCTCGACCCATGCCTCGGCAGTCTTATAAAGCTCAGTAAGTTCCAGATATCCCTTCTCCCACGTGACAGGATATTTGTCCCGCTTGGCGTTCTCACAGACAGTGAATTGAATTGTCTGGGAGAGATTTGTCTCCTGTAGAGGCCATAGCCGATGTAACCAGCTTTCATAAAGGCTATGCTATGTTGATGATGAGATTTGAGATGTTTAGCTGCGTCGCTAGCTATGTCATATTCTTCGAGTTGCCCATTTGCCCCACGGACGCGAGTGACGTTCCACTTCTCATCGTCTACCAGGTCCATCAAACTCTCACAGCATGGACCGAAGCCACCATATTCTCTAACAACAATGGTTTTCGTTGCATTCATGTAGACAGCGGGAATATGCTCGACAACGGCTAATCTAGCGTCCTTGCTAGACTGGTCCACGACCAAGACATCCATCCAGAATAGTGAATGGCCAACCAAAGCTGGCAATCTGTCATGGATAAATCTAGCTTTCTGGGGAGACACGAGAACTTTCCCCGCAATTCCTGGGATTTTCGTCCACGAGGCTCGAGCCCATACGTTTGATATGGCAATATATGATGACGACTCGAGAGTTACCTCATGCAGAGACAGTTGTTTACCAACGCCAAAGCGACAGAGAGTTATTGTAGGCATACTTGAGATGGTGAGGGTTGCATTCAAATTTGATGGGCAGTACTCGGGGCAAAGAAGAGAAGGACAGAGCGAGCAAGAAAAGCAAATCACGCTGAAGGCAAGGCTTAAGCCACAATCTACAAACACTGCCTCAACGCAATACATCATCATGGCTTATTGGGCAGCAAGCTTCGTCGACCCCTGTTTATTCGTTTTCCCAGTGTATTTCGACTTGGATGCGTTGAGCCTTTGTAAGATGCTTCATTTCAAATATGTAAGGGAAGGGCTTCCGCTCAGGCCACTCTGTGTCTAGTTGCTTGCCAAACTCCTCCTAACGACAGTTGTCGAGTACTGTCGGTAAAACCCGCACTTTTCGCGCTCGAAATTTCTTCAAGTTCGGTCATGTAAGCAGAACCCTCTTGTCGCACCAAGAGAAGTTTGAATATGTTTGTTTAGTTTTGGAGGTTTGGTTCCGTGGCTAATGTTGATGCAAACGGACATTCCCGTGCGGATATGGTAGCCCTTTGCGCCCAAAATGACAGGTTCCCCAGAGGGTTGTCCAGCTCCCCGGTTGGTCCACGCACTAACCGGTGGCGCCAGCCCAATGTCTCAGTTTTAGCCTGGGCTGAAGAGGCCTAATTCTTCTCACTCACCCTAATTCTTCTCACTCACCCCGCTTACCCCACTCACCCTGCTCACCCTGCTCACCCTCCAGTCGGCAAAGGGCCGTGATTCCATGCTATGCCTATTAGCACAATTGAGACTATTATCCAGAGGAATACGCAAGCTTGTATATGTCAGAGCGGAGGGGATGCCTAATTCTCTTGAGTCTATGGTCGTATGTGGCAGTTACTTGGATATTGTGGTATGAAAACCCCTTTAACAGAGGCCGTCATAACCGACATATTGTAAAGACGATTACTCAAAGTATTTTTGAAGTACGATTCTGTGTTACCCTTCCTAAGCACCTACGTAATATATGTTTGGCTTTGGTGGTGTCTCCATACCGTCACCGAGGAAGTAATCAGTGGTGGGACTGCATGTAGCCCTTGAGTGTCATGGCATTGCGGTAGGCGGGGTTGTGTGGCAGCGTATAAAGGCGGATGTCTGATGGGATGTTCGTGCTGAAGATGAGGAGCTCATCGTAATCGGCATTCGTAACGACAGCCTCCTCGCGCCAGTCACCCAAAATATCACCGAGGAAGAGCGGATTTCGGGTCGACACGCTGCCGCCGTAGTCGCTGATCTTGAGAATTCGGGGCGTCTTCCCAGACACAGTCGGTTTCAACCAGTCCCATTGCTCGAATTTCCCGTCGTTGTAGAGTTCCATGAGCGCGTCGCCATCCCACCATAGACCTAGTTGTGGCCATGGTGCCAAGGTGGTGTCTTCTTCCGTGAGCTTGTTACTTGCGGCATTGTAAACGCCGTCTAAGGCCCAGACCTCCATGCCCGGACTCCGTGGGTCAATGTCACCAGCCATACCGCGTGCGACATCGCCTACCTCGGTGCCAAAGTGCTCCCAGATAAGCTTTCCGGTCGAGGCGTCGTAGTAGTACTCCATAAGGAGACTGGGGTTATCTTGCTGGATGCCATAGCCTTGAAGACCATCGCGCGACGGATCCATCTTGGAAATATGGAACCGGTCGCCATGCGCTATATGTGGAGTAAGAAGGTCACTTCACTTAATGTCATCCAAGCAACTACGACACCAATTCGCCTTCTAGCATCCTCTAGTTGGTTGACGGTGAAAACATGACTAGTGCTAATTTTCTTGAGATTCATATCTTTTCCGAGACACGAATATGGCTTTCAGCAGCCTCCGTAGAACTTTTGCAGTCGGGTATTTACATTGAAATGTGCCGGTTTAAACATCTGTGCTGATCTCATAAGGCACCCCACACTGCGCCCCGCAAATACTCTAACTTAAACCCCAGATAGTTCGTTCCCTTGGCACACTCATGCATAATAGATAGTCCAATGGAATGGCCTTCCTCCTCGAATGTCCATGACGCCAACACGGCCCGTCCGCATCAACGGCCGAGGATAGCGTGCCAAAGAGAAGAATCAGCACGTCAGACCCCAAGATCAACGAGCCGCTTCCTCGAACAGTTTATCTCGCGCAAAATCAAACCTTCGCAGTAGTCGTGGCAGGTGGCTCGTACATAGTTTAAGATGGGTCCACCGGGGCGACTCGGCATGACGGGGGAAAGGCCACCGCACCTCATCGATGCCTAGATTCCACGGGCTATGCTATTCCTGTAATATCCATGTAACCTGCTACGCAAATTTGATCTACAACGCAAACTTGACCTACGCGCATAACGTGCTACGCCACAGGATGCCCTGTTCTCTGCGGAGGACAGTCTCCTTCCGCAGCGCGTTGGTGGCGAGGTTATACGAGTAGCACTGCTCGCAGCTTGCCCCTTTCATTCCCATAGATTAGCGCGACTGTGGGGGGCCGGAGCGCGGAGAAGATGGTCACCGTTACTTCCCTGGTTGAGAGATTTAGTAAGTATCGGACGGGATATAGGGAAAGGTAACTTACCGTGTCAAGGAAGCTGAATATTTGGTGGCCCGTTTGTATGGCGTCCATGTCTAGTGTTGGTGCAACGTCTTTCCTAGTGAGGATGTCGCGAGAGCAGATTAAACCGCTGGAACCGGTGTAGCTTAGGCCCCTTGCATGGTTCCCAAATACTAAGCTTTGGAGTCGTTCGATGGCTATATTTCTTTGGAACCCGACAACCCTTGGCCAGATTTCCTTGGCTTCTGCTTCAAAGGTAAACAGAAGGCAGAACGACCAGTAAAAATGGTGGTAATTTGCACCAACACCACTGACACCAAGAATTGTAGGAAAACCCCAATAAAAACATCATGTGTCAAGGACCGAGTCGCTTCGGTCGCCAGTAGTGCAGGAAACACCTACAAAGCTTCCGTCCTCAGGAGCACCCCATAATCGTAGCTCTTAAGTTGGAGCCACAAGCATTTCTAATGGTTGCACAACGCAAGCATACACTGCTTGTGTAAAAGCTGTATCTTCCCAATTTAGTTTCCCGTTCAAGGGACAAAATATGCACCACCTGATGACTGGTTCCATCTTCGGTTCCTCTTCCTCGACCATCTCTAACTAGTCAATCGCATAGAGGTAGTCGGTACCTTCGAGTGCTTTTCCGTCAGAAGATAAATGGGCCTTTCGCAGCGACTGCTGGTTTTCGATCGCTTCACCAAAACAAAGCTCAAGCAGTAATATACCAAGATAAGGGAGGGTTTTGCGTGGATTTATAGGAAGTGCCCCAGTAGTATTTGGCTCTTGGGAAACAGAATCGTCTGGCTTTAAGGCGACGAATTTATGGCTGATATGTGGTTCCTCTGCAAGTATATCCGGCCCTTGGTGGTAGAAGAAAATGTTTTTCTTTTCTAGTTTCTCAGCGAGCCAAGGAGTGGTGTGTAGTTGTAATAGGGAGGAGGCCACGATACTTGCTAACTTGTATCGCTTTTGTCTGCTCAGTTTCAAATGTCCGTTGCTTGTGAGTAACTTTTCGAGGCTAATTTCCCCTAGACTTAGAGGGGCTTGCCGTGTATCTTTAATCCACCGCACTTCATGCTCCTGATGCTTGTTATCTGAGAGACAACCAAAGAATTCCAAATCCGGATCAAGGCCTTTCATGGTCGAGCACAAGTCATTGATCTTGATATTTACATCAGGCCTCTCTTTAGTTAAAGGCGGAGGTGGCGGTGGTGGCGGCGGTGTGGCTGGGTTGCTTTGTTGAGAGGCATCTAGACAATGTTTCGCACCCTCGGCATTTCTAGGTTCTGTTGGAAGGTCGGGTACAAAACGGAGAATTTTCTTAGTTTTGGATTTTGAAATTGATCTCAATTTGCTAGAAAGTGTCAGTACCTGATTCCGAAAATATAGATACAGGTTTCCGTAAAGGAACTTGCCTTGAGTGTTTCCCTACCAAAGTTCCTGTTCCATCTAGAATCTCGCTCTTTGTAAGTATGCTTCTCAAGCTAAAGCTAGATGAGACGGAAGAGGATGATGAATGTAGACCGGGCCGAACAAGAAGGGTCGTACTGTTGACATCAAGGGGCGAATTGGTCTGAAAGTGGGTCCTCAGTTGGGTTATATATGTTTCTTGAACTAGGACAGGCTGTTGTCTTTCTGATGCTGGGGTATCTTGTGAATATTTAACGTAGATGAGTAATTTGCGCCTCGAATTTGCTGAAGTTAGTTCTCGTTGTAGCAGTGCTAAGTTTATGATAAACCTCGGCGGGCAATCGCTTGCTTGTCGTCTTTGCAATTGAAGGCTAGCCAAGTGGCTCACTTCGCAATTGCAGTTCCAGCTGTTTTTGATTACAGAGTGTAGAGTAACAGCATGGCGTCTGATATTCTCAAACAATTCCCCCCAACTTGTACCCTTTAGAACAGTCTTCATGCCTTCAAAGGGGTCGTTGGTGCTGTCAAGGAGATCTATGAGTCTATCCAAATCATTGATCTGCTTCTCGAGTGACTGGACGGTCCTTGTACCATTCTCACTAAAACTAAGCTGGATTCTCTTTATTGATATTTTCATTGGTTCTTCCCAGAAGCCGCCCAATCGACCTATGAGTCTCGAGTTAGTTGTGTAGTCACGTAGATGGCCTTGTACTAATACATACAGTTCCATCTTTTAAAGACATCATGGCCTGTAGATCTACAATGTCCTCGTTCATTGTTCTTAGAATATCTGCCGCCGCATTAGTATAGCGAAAATCCAATTGTAAAGAGAGATATAAGGAACTGTAAGCGGTCTCAGAAGCCTGTATACGACTACCGGGGCATCTTAAAACAAGAAAACAACTTTTAGTACGAGAATAAGACGTACCCATGCAAGCATCATACGAGTCCCCGAGCCGCGACTTCAAGGCCTCGACAACGTCACTCCGGTGCCAGCCTTCATAATCCGGTGTCGTCCACAGCCTCTGCTTTTCTTCTGGCTCGAGTCGTAGAGGAGCTAAAAGCTTCTCCAGCACCATCTTGAATATTTGCTCCTGGGTATCAAGGGAGGTGATGAATTTTAGGAAGACGAGTCTAAATCGTTTCCATCTAACCAATGTCTCAAATCCCTCTTTGTAATGCTCCGCAAAGGAGATAATGAGGGGCAGTCCCCCTAGGACCAGGCCGATGGCTTCGACTCCAGACATTGTGAGGTTCAATTCTGCTAGGTCTTGATGATTTAGCGTGTTCTTCACATTAAGGCTGAAGAGGCTGGAGAAGAGTTCCCCTCGATTGTCGCGATACTGTATTTCTATCCCTGTCTGCATGTGCCTAATACCGACGCCAGCCCGCATACAGGTCTCACACCATCATTGGTTAAGCACGCGCGAGGCGCCTCATCACTTCGGAGTTCTCTCAGCCTTGAGAAAGTCGTCTTTCTGAATGAAAATCAAATGTATCTTATCATCCCACAGACCATACCTTCTACGTAAGTTGGGGGACATACCCGCTTTCCGTCTGGCAGAATCCTACAGGACACTTTTAGCGGATCAGTGATCTATACAACCTTCGAGACCAGCGCTGAAAATACTAGCTGAGAGCCTCTAGACTATTCAAAGGTACTAAATGTAACCTTAGCAACCAAACACCGATTTGAATAAGTGGTCTCTGCCAGGATGGTGGACCAAGATGCTCCTGGTGGCCGGTCCCATCCACCGGCGCTTAGTCCCATTTCCTCACGGGCACTGTACTGTGTGAAGCGTTTTGAAACGATATGCGATGAACTACAAAATATTAAACAAGAAACAGCTATTCAAAATGGATATGACCGGAATCCTGTACTCCTGACGATGCAAGATTCCTATGCGAAGTTCAAGGCGTGGGGTACTTCCATCGCAGCATTCCGAGAAGTGCATGTTCCAACTTCTCTCGATTTCCGTCTCAGTGACGCCCTTGAGATTCGCAGCACGCTTTTGGGGGTATTAGAATATCTTAGAGAATATCTAAACGATGGTTAGTCAAACTTGAAAACATGATATTAGGTTTGACTGATAGGTTTTAGCATATGAGATCATTTTAGGAAACGATCCCAACCAAGCCGATGACGAGTCCATCAACAGTGATTCGGAAAATGAACTAGAACAAACCGCTACCAGTAATGCTCTAAACCCAGCTGAAGAAACCTCATATCTTCAAGAACTATGCATGGCCATCAGTAGTTCTAACGGGAGTCTGATGAAACTTTCCATACTCATCCGAAAATCATCGAATCACGATGACTAGTTATCTCAAAGCAGCGTCTAGGTACAGTACTTAGAATCCAAGTCCGTTTATTAGCCACGTTAGAGAGAAGTACGGATCGGCGAAGGGAAGCAAGGAGTGGTTGGTGGAACGACTAGGGAAAGCTATCATGAGACGACGTCAATTCTTGACGTATAGAGAAGAACATCATGGGAAGCTGACCGGCGATTGGGGCGAGGACCTAGATGAAGTTATCGAAGAAAAAGGACCAGACGCACCGAAGCTAGCAAAGACAGTTGCGTCAACAAAGGCGACCACTTTTATTGTCGATGGCAACGCTTCCAAAAAGGAAGTTTCAGAAAGGGAAGTTTCGGACTTTACGGCGGGTTCATTTGGGTCGCGGACCTCGTACGAAGCTACAGAATTTGAGGGGGATGGCACTGCCCCTACTAAGCTTACAGCTCCCCCACCTCCAAAATGGGCATTTCGGGATATTCCTTTTGAATATGAGGAGCCTTTCCAATGCCCGTATTGCTATACGGAACAGGAAGTAAAGAATAAGGCGGCATGGAAGTAAGACGCAAAAGTAAACGTTTATGTTCGACTTACTGATACTGAAACAGGAAACATGTATTCAGAGACCTCAAGCCATACGTGTGTACTTTTGCCGGATGTGCAATGAGGATGTTTCGTAGCAGAAACGAGTGGTTCGCTCACGAAATGCAGTGCCATAGTAAGATACCAGCTTTTATTATTTGATTCGGCATGCTCTGGCGAGGTCGAAATATATCACGTAGATGTCTACTCGAAAGACCTCTTTCTCACAACTCCTAAACTCCAGTTCTAATTTCTCAGCATTCGTAAAGGACTAAAACTAACTCGCCGTTATTTCAGGACGACAATGGGTGTGCCAACACTGCCAGCACGGCGCATTTGCTTCTGTGTCTGAATTTTCTCGCCATTTAGAAGTAACACACTCCGCAACGATATCCTGCCACGTTGTACCCGATTTATCCACGCACCACCAATGGGCCCTACAAATATTGATCTTGGGTTCAAGACGTTAGGCGAGAAAATAATGAGAGAAGTTCTCCTACAAGTTGATGGCGTAGATACCGAGGGAAACGCTGAAGCACGGCAGAAGAGGAGAGATTTGGTTAAGGAGGCGCAGGGTGTTTTGGATGAGTTGGATAGAGCAATGGACTATTATGATCAGCCTAAAACTACAAGAACGTCAGGACACCAGCAGAGCCTCAACTCGACTCCTGGTGCTCAACCCGATGATAGTTCCATAATAGACAAAATGGAGGACGATAAGCATCAGGAGAGAGATTTGGAGGAGCGAGATTCCAAGGACGCTGTAGAGCCGGCAGCAGAGTCACCAGCAAAGCAAGTGCTGATTGCCGAGGGGAAAGATTTTATGGACCGGATAGACGGCTATTTAAATGGAGGTGTAGAGCCAGCAGCGGAGTCATTAGCAAAGGAAGTGCAAATGCCCCAGGAGAGAGATTTGGAGGACCGAGTTAAGGAAGCTGTAGAGCCAGCAACGGAGGCATCAGCAATGGAAGTGCAAATGCCTCAGGAGCCGCCCAGTTCATCCTTACCACCCGAAATGACGGGGGGTTGGAATTGCAGAGGTTGCTCTATGGTAAACGACCCAACTACAAGATTCTGCGCCAGGTGCTTGAAGTACAGATCTCAGATATGGGTCAAGACGATCTTCTGTGGTGACTGTGGTGATGGGCCATATCTAGCTGATGACAATGATCGCTGCGGACACTGTTTCAAGTTGTTCTATGAGAGCTGTCGGGTCAAGTGGAGGCCAAAGGAGGGTTGAAGAAGAGAGGAAAGGCGTATTAAAATTTATCAAAGAGGCTAAGTCATACGCAGCGAAGAATTAGAAAACCCAATCAAACCCTCATTAGGTTTAACGATAAACTGGGGCGGAAGTTTAGCTTCCCTTTTACCTAGGAAGTGGCTTCATTGTGTGAAGAATTCTAGATTAAATTGGCCAGGTAATTATTGTTATTTGAGCTTGAACGCCTTGCCACTTAGTTATCAACAGTTTACTTGCGCTGCCCAAAAGTCAAGTCAAATATAAAATAATGGCTCACTCGAAACAATCACTAAAACCAAAAAAATCATCTCCAAGACCCGTAGTTCAATCCTACAAGGCGCATCTCTACATCACCATCAACAGTCTGTACATATCCCAGGCTGTACATACATAACATTCCCCCTCCGCTCCCCCCACAACAATCACGCACGCTAAAATACAAGTCTCGTTAATGTAGTTACCCACTTCCCCCCCATCAAATCCGCACCCACACTCAAACCCTCTTCCTCTTCTCCACTGCCATCTTCAGCGCTCTCAACTTCTCCTCCGTAACCTTGATCGCAACATCCATCTCCTTCCCCCCCTCCAGCGGCGGCATCACCTCCCTCTCCACCACCGGCTGTGCCCCTCCCCCTCCAACACCCCCTACCCCCCCTTTCCCAACCCTCTCCTCAAGCCACTCCCAAAGCTCACTCTCCTCCCTCCTCCAAACCTCCTCATAAGCAACCATCCGTTCCGCACTCCCCCACCTCTCCACCCCCCCACCGCCCCTCCTCTCTCCAAACCCAAACCACGCCGCCACCAGCAGCCCAACCAGGAGGCCATACACCATATTCGCGCTCCCCATCGAGCCCAACACATCTGCCACCGGACCCAGAACACCATGTAGAGGTTCCAGGAGACCCCAGTCTGCTACCTTAGCTGCGGGTTTAGGGGATCCGGAGGGAGAGGGTGTGGTCTTGGTGGTGGATTTGCGGGTCTTCCGCCTTTTGCCGCCGGCTGCGGCGGTGGTGCGCGCGGGGTGAGAGATGGCGCTGCGGAGGGCGACGAGGATGTCGCGCGCGTAGGCGGTTTGGCCGTCGTTGGCGCCCTTTTCGATGGGGACTAGGGGTGGATGTTAGTGGGTGCTCAATCGAGTAAATAAAAAGTAAAAAGGGGGGGACATACCTCGCAACCAACTCTTCCCGGTCCACTCAATCGTACAATTCATCTGCAACCTCGTACCACCTCCCTCCGCCCACGAAAGACAGTACTTCGTCTTGGTCGTAAACACATTTCCGCTAGGCACATCAGGCGTCTGCGTTGACACCGTGATGCTGACCGCCTTCTCGAGATCCATCGCGTCTAGTGTCTCGGTGATGACGCACTTTGTCTGGCGCGGCCCAATGGAGCCATTGAGAGGCTTGATGTACGAGAATGTGCGGGTCTTGATGTCGCCACCTAGCCCGCGCTTATCTTCCATAGAGAGCTCTGTGCACTTCTGATCCACCGTCAGCCAGCGCGACATCCACGCCCCGGACGCCGGGCCGAACATCAGGTTGTAGATCTTGCCCAGCGGCGCGGGGATAACCTCGTCCGCGAGAATTTTGTCGTAGTGCGTGTCCTGGTCCGAACACTCCGTCGGAGCATGCGTCGCAGGACCAGGCGTATCTCCGCCAACGGGGCTTCCCTCCTTCTTCTCGGCGCCGGAGCCATTGGCAGCTGCAGAAGCCTTGCGAGGTACGGGCTTCTCGGGCGGCCCTTCAGACGCCGCGAAGCTGCCAGAGCGCGCGGAGAAACTGAGTGCGTCGTCGCCATCGTCATCCTCGTCGTAGACATCGTCTTCCTCTGTATCGGATTCCGAACTGGAGCCACCGCTCACGCTGGCGCAGTCGTCTTTTTCGGTTTTATCCCCACCGCCGGTCTCATCGATGCGGACACCGTTGAGGGAGGATCGCAGGCTGGGGTGGCCGAGCTTCCAGATGTCGACTATGAGGTCGTAGGTGGAGTCGCGGCTGGTGAAGGAGGCGAAGATGTTCTTGCTGTGGAGAGTGGAGATCATGAGTCCGTTCTTGAAGACTAGTGCTGTGCTGCGCTTCTCGACGGAGACGATCTCGTCAAAGCTCATCACGAGGGTTGTCACCCATCCGAAGATGTTACTGCTGAAGCAGAGATGGCCTTCCGATACGTATAAGCGGCCGTGTGCGAGGATCTCACGCTGTAGCGCACAGCTGTAGTCTTCAATCAGGTAGTCATCGTCAGGAACGCTACGGAAGAGCTGATGGAAATCGCGGTTGCGCTTCTTGCTCGCCACGGCGAAACCAGTCACCTTCGGCGTTGCTGTTGCGCCTGTCGCCAGTCCGGCTCCAAGGGTGGTCCCCGTCGCTGCGGAACTGCCACGTTTCCGGCGTGTGGATTCCCGAAGGGCACTGCGGACGCTGTTGCTCCTGCCTATGCCTGTCCTTCCATCGAAGATGCTTCCGTTCTGTGGGCTGTGGTCACCAGCAACACTGGGCTCAAAGGCAGGCCATGGCTTCGTATGCAGCCCCTCGCCGTTCATCGGTGGTAGGTCCACCTTCTCCGCTGTCATGACAGGGCTAGCAGCGCCAGAGCGTGCGGTGTCCTCTGGCTCCATAGTCGCAGCACGGCCCCTGTTGTTTAACTGGTTCTCGTTAAACTTTGCTGATGTAGGTGTATTCGAAGCGCTGGTTGATTCGACAATTCCAAGATGGCTTAGACTGAGATCTCCCATTCCTAATGTCTTCACAGCCGGCTCCTTAGCCTCCGAATCACTCCTTATCCTGTTGTCGTCTGTTGATTCCACCTCAACGTCATCCGTAGGTGTGACAATGGTCTCTTGTGTATTGCTCCTCGTCCTTTGTTGTCCCGGCAGGGTAGTGTTTATGCTATTGGTTAGGGTATTCGCTGCGTTCTGTGCCGCCGAGAAGACTGACGAGAAGAAACCGGTCTGCTGTGTGTTCGCAGGGGTGACAGATCCGTTCTCCGGCGTTGGCGTGAGAGGTGCCGACGTGATATTCGACAGCTTGCTCGGCCCTATACTGTTCCCGCTCGCTAATGATCCTGAGCGTACGCGTCTGTGTGATATCATGTTCCCCGACGGGGACGTCACCACATTCGGATTCGTGGAGATCGGCGAGCCCGAAAAGCGCGGCAGGGCAGTCTCGGTTGGTGTCGGAGGAGTATTGACTATAGCCGGCGCAGCATTCTCTATAGTTGTGGGAGGTGTGCTGGGTCGGCCATTCGTCTCTATCATATATGGGACCTTCGGGTTCTTCAGTCGCTCAGGGGACGCTCGCACCTCTGGCGACTGTTGCGGCGATTGCCTGTCGGGAAATATAGAACCAAGTCTCGCTGCAACGCTGCCTCTCCTGTTTATAATTGTGGTCGACTCCTTTTCCTTGCGCACTGGTGTGGAGGCTTTCGATTTCCGCTCCGGGCTGGAGCTCGGACTGGATGCCTGTCGCGGTGTGAATGCTTCTCTCAGTTTGCCTACTGGAGACGCTGACCGCTTCGGCTTCAACTCGTGGGGAGCTTGTAGGGACGCCGTTGTGAGAGCTGATGTGGAGGCGGTCGTGGGGCGTGAAGGGTGGATGGCGGCCGGGGATTTCGTAGGGGATGTGGTCGCACTCGATTGTTCGGCGGGAGGTGTGTTGTTCGGTATGTTTGAAGATTTAACGAGAGGTGAGGAGGTCGTTAAGTAACCACTGTGTGACGGGTGCGAC
Source organism: Pseudogymnoascus sp. 03VT05 (assembly GCA_001662645.1). Classification (NCBI taxonomy): domain Eukaryota; kingdom Fungi; phylum Ascomycota; class Leotiomycetes; order Thelebolales; family Thelebolaceae; genus Pseudogymnoascus; species Pseudogymnoascus sp. 03VT05. Next base: position 65,084 of record KV459415.1, read on the forward strand.
TTGAGCGGTGGTGCAACGAAGGGCCTGTGGGAAGCAAGGAGCTGTCAGAAGCCGAAGGGTATATGAAGGCTGACGGGCCGATGCGCCAAGCAAGCAAGTTAAAGAAAAACGGTGAAGCTGAGTGAGTGTAGCTTTGCAATTGCAGTACAAAAGAGAGTAAAGGTATTTTAATATTGGGAAAATGCAAATATAAAAGAATCTTGGGGGAATTTTGACATGAAGTTTGGGAAGTAGAAGGTGTTTGTTGTTGTAGTTTGGGGGAGGGGGTGAAGCTGTGTCTGACATGGGCTGAGGTACGAGGGTCCGGGGTGGAGGGTGTGAGGTTCGGCGCAATAGAACGCCCTCGCTGTCTCGCTTCTGACGCGGCCACTGGCGGTCAGTGGATAACGAACACATCCAGAACAGTGGATAAAAACCACAGAGCTGCAACTTGTAGTAGAAAATCCACAAGGAACCAGAGAAACTACTGTATCAACTCGTACAGTAGCTTCATAAGCTGCAGTTCAGTACAGTAGCCACGAGCAACGTGGGATTGAAGCTCAATTACCAAGTTCCCAATGCGTACCCCGTATACGCTATACGCGTACGGAGCTACATGTGTCCGTCCGTTCGTGTCTCCATCATGCCTCGGTCGACGTGGAATTCGTAACACGAGTACGTGGAGTACTCTATCCGAGTACGTGGAGTACTCTATCCGAGTATAAATATATCAGATAAGAAAAAGGGTGCACTCACGACTCTTCTTCATCGTCCGTCTCGAAGATCAGCAAGCTGGCACGATCGCCCTCAACGTCGTCCGTCCGCGCTGATCCCTCCCCCATCTCCCTCTCAATGTCCCTAGGCCTATCCTCCAGCGTCCCTCTCTCTGCAACAGCCCTCCCCCTCGCCGCCTCTTCTGCTTCCCGCTGCTCCTTCTTGTGTCTCCGCCGCGAGCGTATCCGGCGCGGCAGCAGCTTGTCGATACCTTGTTTCTCGTGCAGCTCGCCAAGGCTGTGCAGGCTGTCAGAGTTGCTGCTGTGCCGTCCCCTCGACGAGAACGACGACAGCAGTCCACTCTGCGCGTTATCGCCGTTGCCAATGCTGCCGTCGCTGACGGTCGAGCTCGTGTCAGCAGTCTGACTGCGTCGCGTGGTCGGGGGCGGGCCGGCGTTCAAGGACATGCTGCTCGTTCGAGAGGTGTTCGATTGGGAGGGAGATGGGTCGTCTTTTGAAGGTGGCATTATGTTGAGGTGAGCAATGCTCAGCTGTGCTAACGAGTGTAGTTCGAAGCTCGTCGAGCCCGTATTGAAGTCGCAAAGTCGCAAAGTCGCAAAAATAGCAGGGGGGTGTTTGGCTAAAGTGCTATGCCATGGGGAAAGGCCAAGCCGTTGAGATGGCTCAGGTCGTGGATATTCTCTCCGTTCGCTCTCGCTGTAGGCTGGCTGGAGCTTCTGTCGATGGTTCGAAGTAATCGTTATGCTTATACTCCGTATATATAGATATATTCACAAGTTCAAGAGGTCTACATAGAGGTTGGGGACAGATACGGGACAGAGCTCGTAATGATGGGATGGATGACCCCATGGCTCAGACGGCTTAGCGGATGATTCAAAACCTGGAAGAGGTACATCGTTCATGACCAGGAACTTCAACAGCTTCCAAGTATTTATTTATTTATTTTATTTTTCTATATTTTCTAGCTAAAATACAGTAAAATGTACAGAATTAAGCAGTGATCTGTAATAAATTAACCGGCTTCTATATATTCAAATCTACATTTGTTTATCCTGTAAACTGTCCATCTCAGAGCACTTTAACAGCTTTAAACCCACGTGGATTCCCTGTCAAGCCCACCAACGTCATCCCCGCACACTAAAACAACTCAGCCTCAGCCTTCTTCAGCCTCGCCGGAACAACTGCCTCCACAATCACCTTACATCACTCACCTCACCCGCAGCCTCATTGTTCCAGACCATCTCTTTCCGGCACAACAACACCAAACAGAACACTACTACGCTACAACAACTGAACCAGCTTCATACTCTACTACTCATCTGATCATGCCATCTTAATAGCAACAGACAACTCCACGATACTGCGTACACCCCGCCATCTCCAACCATGGAGGCCGCACCATTATCTCAGGTACGCCACCCCCCCAGGTGGCACTCGTCGCACATCCCAGTTAACTCCCTCTCTCCCAGGCCTACGACCATGCGCAAGCCGCCTCCATCGCAACCCATGCCTCCGACCACCCCACAGCAATAACAGCCCACAGCGCCGCCGCCTCCTCCTTCGCCGCCGCCGCCTCAACCACCACCAGCCCCGAAGCCCTCCGCACCCTCGCCCTCCTCGCAACCCACCACAGCACCCTCTCTGCCATCCTCGTCGCCCCTAACCCACCCCCGACACTCACCGACGCCGACCTCTCCACCGGCCTTGAACCTCCCATCTCCACCTCCGCCGCCGTCGCCGAGCTGCGCGCTAAATCCTCCTCTGACACCCCACCAACAGCCGGAGGACAACCCTCATCCTCACGCCGCACACCGGCCAGCACATCACTCCAACCACCCCGCCGCATGCCCCCCCGCGAACTCTCCTCCTCAATAGCAAGCAACCTCGCCTCCGCGCGCGGCATCCGCACCGCACACCCCCTCTCCCCAGGCCTAACCACCACCAACGCCCCCGGCGCCATCTCCGCCCGTCGGCGCACGCACGACACCACAACACCCACGCCCAGTTCCGGCCCCAGCTGGCTCCCTCCCGTAAGCCACGACCAGATCGCGCGAACCGATGCCGTCCCATCACGAGCCGGGAAGACCACCCCAGCCGAAATCACACTCCCAGCATCCGACACAGATGAGGGCTTCACCCGTTTCTACTCCACCTTCGAAGGTCTCCTCTCCAAACTCTCCGCACCCCTCGCTTTTGCTGGCCTCCCTCTCATAGCCGAAGAGTCCACACAACCCGCTAAACCCCCCTCTCGCCCCTCCACCTCTGCCTCAGCCAACCCGGATTTGTCAAGATACATATCCCGCGCCGCCCTCCGCGCTTCAGCATCCAAAACCGGTGCAGCGGATTCCTTCTACGTCGTCCCCACCACCGGCGGCACAGCTAGCTACGCCTCAATCCTCTCCTTCGCCGAGAAAGAGAAACGGCGTCTCGCTGACCAACGCCCCGCTTCCTCGTTCGAAGACGACGATTTCGTGGATGCGCGCGAACACCCTTCCCCGCCTTCGCCGACGAAATCTAGGTCTTTCGCTGCTGCGGCGGTGCCAAGCTCGCGATCGGGGAAGTCGGCGAAGGAAGGTGATCGCGAGAGAGAGGAGTTGGGGATCGAGAATAAGAGTTTGAAAGCTTGTGTGGATATGCTATCTAAACGCCTTCATGCCTTTGAAGCCGCGGCGCAGAGTTCGACGATCGCGTTGCATGAGAGTATGCGGTTTCTTAAACCGGTGTCGTCGGGGGCGGGGGCTGCGACGCCTGTTGTGCCGCTTGAACAACCCCGCAAGCAGAAGGAGGGGGAGAGGGATGCGCCGACAAGTAACGATGCGCGCATCTTGACGGCGAGGGCCGAGGGGTTGGAAGCTAGGCTGGTGGCGGTGGAGGCGCAGTTGGCGGATGAGAAGAGGGCGAGGAGGGTGGCGGAGGCGGAGAATGAGAAGTTGAGGGGGGTGGTGGGGAGGTATAGGGAGAGGTGGGAACGGTTGAAGGAGGGGGCGAAGAGTAGGAGGGATGGGGTGAAGGATGGGAAAGATGGCAAGGAGGGGGGGAAAGATGGGGGTGGTGGGAAGGAGGGAGGGGGTGGTGAGGGTAGACAGCCTGTGGATGGGGGGAGATTCGTGGCTGGTTAGCTGGGAGTTGTGTTATTTTTTTTAAATGGTGTTGGAGTGGGTTGTATGGGAGCGATTGGCGTTTGGGGAATGGGGCCGCAAGAGAGAGGGGATATGTATTACACTACGCTGTTGTACGTGCACTGGGCGTTGTGGACGTAGTTATTAATCGAGTCTACCAATACCCAACATCATCATCCTATCTAAGTGAAGACATATTTTCCTCCGAAGCCTATCAAGACTAGAAAGAGCGAGCCACAAATTTTATCTATCATCGACGAATATCAGAGGAGATATAGATCAACTTTGTGGTATATACCAGACCGGATACACCCCAGCCGGTGCAGCATCTGGCCATTTTTCCATATTCAGTGTGTGTTCTGATCCCGTACTTTCGTTCGGGATGCGCGGAGGGTCTTCATCCCGTCTCGTTGTATTTTCATCCCATCTCATCTCGTCTCTTGTCCCCGCATCACATCTCATCTCATCTCACGCCTTCCACTACCCCATCTAGCTTTGTATTTCCAGATGCATAAAGATCAAGGGATACAACTTCTCTCCTGGGTATCCCGAGTCAACTGCCGGATCCTGGGGTAAGGAGGTTGCTGATCTGGGGAAGAGGGATCAGATCCTGCATCCTAGAGCGTATCAATAACTTCTCGTCCTATTTCAGACGTGCCGAGTCGGGTGCCGCATCTGGGGTGCAGAAGGTTGGAGATCAGATGGAAGGGGGTCGTCCCATCTTATCCATCTGCATCCCAAGTCTCATCTCATCTTTTACAGATGGTGGAGTGTCAGATTGTGCATCTAGAAGCTGGAAGTATGGTATCTAGTGCTGACCCCATCTTCCCCGGATGTGCCAATTTCTGGGGTACAGAAGGTTGGAGATCCGGGGAAGGAGGCCATCGGATTTTATCCAAATTGGCCGCATCGGATCTTACGTCCCAGGTGTATCAATAGCCGCTCGTCCTATCTAAGACACGCTGAGTTGGGCGCCGGATCCGGGGTATGCCTGTTTAAAGTTCTCTCTCATCCTTTTCTCATTCCATGTTGCCCATACCATACGACAAATCTCAACACTCTACATCCTGGCCATGACACCCTTTCCTTTCTTACAACACTTGGAACTTGAGCTGACGATTGCTAGGGTTGTCCAAATGTACGATCTTGGCCATATCGTCAAATAGGCATGCTCGCTGTGTACGGTACTTTAGACTAGGAAGACCGCTGTTAAGATGCTGCAGCCATAATATCGGGAGGGTGCGGCCCGAAACTGAGGAACTAGACTATTGGGATGGGGTGCTGCAGGAGGGAAGTTCTAGAAGGGGTTCTGGAAGGGAAGAAGGTTGACATCGCATGTCAGACAGAATGTGGGCACACAAAAATAGGGGAAGTAAAGTGATGGGTTATCACAAAGTTTGCACGGCACATCACAGTTCATCACAACGCACATCACCGCCCATCACAGCCATTTACCGTGCACGCCCATACCACAACGCTGGCCAGCCCTCACCATGTGTTCGCCACAGCGCCGATCATCGCCATAAACAAAAGTGATTGCGATCATCCAGGCCCAGACGTTGCCGATCGCAAGCGCCTAGCCCAGGGGAAATTAAGCACTCCGCAGTGCAGTACTCCGTGGGTATTTTTGTCGCTGAGAAACGTGCGGACTGTGTGGGAGGTGCGTGGGCGCTGATCGGGGCGGCGCGCTCTTGTGGGGGTATGTTGTGCGCTGTGGGGATTTTTTGCTTTGGAGGCAGATTTGGTTCAGCCGTGTCAGAGTCGATATGGGAAAGAATCCCCTAAGAACATAAGAACCACAACGGCTCGCCCAGTTAGTCCTAGTACGGAGTAAGTGGAGTTCTAGCATCGAACATGACAAATTTGACGTGCCGACGACCCTGCTGTTCTCCAGTAAAACATGGCAGTTTCGATAATTGTTGGGTAAGATTGTAGAATGGCTGCTATTATTGCTGTTCACGTACTGACTCGAACTGCAAATTCTCTAGGGGGTCATGTCAGAACAGTCCTGTATGGAGGGTGAAGTTAATCTTATATGCGACATTCTCGGTGGTCCTGGACCCGTTGCCGATGTCGCCAATCCCGTCCTGATTGGCTAAGCGACAACGACATCTCGCTATCCCAGACGACGATCAGGGACAACGAGTTAACCTCAAACGTCAGCGATGGACCAACAAGGGCCAAAGAGGGCCGTTCGCCAGAACTGAGACTGACGGATGAAAAAGAGTGTGCTACAGACTCGAGATCTTGTGCCCTCATGAATGTGAGAGACGACCATACCTGATCCCGTCCGCGATGCGACGACGGCAAGGCTGATCTTGGTATGGCTTCGTCTTCTCCAGATGCCGTTGTTCATCCGGCACTTGAAGGGGGCTTCGGGATTCAAAAAGCATGCAGGGCTGAGATGGCTAAGTTGAAGAGAGCAAGAGATATAGATATGGCGTCCTCTCCGGTCGCCCCTTCCTCTCCACGAATTCCAATTTCTTTCTTTCCAATCTTACACTCGTTCTACATCTCACACTGTCTGCCGTCCTGCAGTCCTTCATTCCTTCCGAGGCTCGTTCATTCGTTCCCAGATTAACCTGTCACTTGTTGGTCTCCTCACCACAGTCTATCTTTCCTTATGCTTTGCATCTAGCCCCTCCGCCAGTGTATCATTCCCGCACCCCCCAGCGTTTCAACCTCCACACACCACAACCCCAGCACGAACGCCCAATCGCACCACCATTAATCCCCACCGAACAGCAGGCATGGCCCATGACATCCTCGTTCGCAGCGGGTCCGCCGCGCACCTCGTGCCTTTCATGCCCACCGGACGAGACACTAGCGCAACGGCTCTCAAAGCCCACCCTCCATCCTCTCGCATAAACATCTCCCGTCCCCACAAGCCCGCCTTTGCGCGCGCTGCCAACTACTTCACCAGGACGCTGCCCGATCGCCCTCGCACCTCCTCCGGCCCCAACAAACAAACCATCATCCATCTCGGGTCCGCGAAGCAGCAGAAGCAGAAGCAGCAGCATCGCCGCAGTGCCAGCGAAAACTCTCAGCTCCCCGCCAACGCATCATACTTCGCCAATCGCGCACTCCCACCTACTCCTCCAGACCAGACCACAGCGATCGCGGAGGCGCGCAGGCGCGAGTTCGAGAAATACGGATACACCTCCCTTCCTGATACGCCCACCTCGGCCATGGGTGCCCTTCAGCGAGTCGCCACGAATGAGATGCCTATTGGCATGGCTCTAGGCTCACCCAACCAGGCGCCGCAATATCAGTCGTCCCCTCGTCCACACAACCTCACAAACGTCCGCTTTGCGCCACCATCATCATCGTCGCATCCGTCCCTCGCATCCGCCACGACGTTGACTAGCAGTGCTGAGTCGCCCGCTCCCACGCCACCACCCGCGACTCGACAGAAGGGGAAATGGAAGCTCTTTGGTGGACTGTTCAGGAAACCGCCGCCGCAGTCGCAGGAGGCATTCTATAAGCTAGAGCCGGAAGCGGCGCAAGAGACCGACCCGGAACCAGATTGGTTGCACTTCCCCGAGCCGCCGGCGGCGATGGAGAAGGAGCGTGGATGGGGTAGGACGAAATCGGAGAGGCGGCCGCAGACGGCGAAACCGAAGTTGGCGCGCTCAGCTACAGCACCAGTGGATGGACCAGCTGTTAGTACGCCTCCAAGGGAGACGAGGCGGTTGGAAAAGAGGGAAAGAGTTCCCGTTGATACGCCAATGCAAGCTCATGTGGAAGACGAGTGGGCAGCCATGACGCCGAAACCAGATAGGCCGTTACTAGCGGTTGAAATCCCAACGACGGAGATGGAGCGGTATAGCGTCATGTTCTCTTCGCTTCTGGACAAGAAGAGCGGCACGCAACCCTCGACGTCAAATCTCTTGGCGCGGAGACAGGCAACGCTCGATCGACTAAAGAGCGTGAACGAGACGATTGCAGAGCTAGTGAGTGTGCTCTCTCTTATCACTAGCGCCCATCTAACATAAATCAGGAACGCACCGAGCAGCGCCTCGACGCACACAAGCCCACTCGTCCCCGCCGTGCCACCTCTCCGAACCCAGAGTACTCCCCGCGCTACTCCCCGCGCCACTCTCCAGGTCTCTCCCAATCCCCGCGCCACTCCCCCTCGTTCTCACTATTCCCCAACGGCGCCACGCTAGCCACTCACCCTTCACAACCAAATCTCTCTCCCACCCTCACCCGACACCCAGCATTTAACCCGCCAAGCCCTACCAAACCATCCCACCCCCACCGCCTAGCACCCAACCGACTCACCCGCTCCAACACCTCTCCAGCAGTCCTCACACCACTGCAAGAATCATTCACTCCCCCACCTCCCCAGCCATCAAGGCGCCACGCCACCGACTCAGAAACACACACCATCGTCCTCGTCGGCACACCACCCTCTCTCGCCCCTCCTCCACCCTCTTCCTCCGCCCTCCCCGCAAACCCTTATCCACGACACCAAGCAGAGACCCCCACAACCCCCTGGACGGACGGCGCCACGCTCCTCTCGCCCCTCTCTACCGCCTCCCTCCCCGCCACCCTCGCCGTCCACCTCAACGCCCGTCCGCCACCGCAAACAGAGCCGGAGTGGGAAATGGTCCCCCGTCCTGCCAGTCAGCACGAAACCCACGAGCGCAGCCGTGATCGTTACCCTAGACGATACGCCTCTCCTGGCTCGAGCAATGGTAGCGGGAGCTCGGGACGCGGGTCGGAGTCGGCGGGTACGCAGGGAAGTGTGTCCAGCGCGTCGAGTGCGGAGGCTGAAAGCCCTATCAAAGCGCCCGCTTTTGCTATTGCGCCTGCGCCGACGGGGATAAGGAGGAAACCAAGTAAACCTATCATACAGGTGCCGACGTCGAAGTTCGCGCCATCACCAGAGTCCCGTGCACAGGCACCGGAACAGGCACACCCGCAGCAGCAGCAGCAGCAGCATACCCCGCGCCGTCCTGCACCTCCACCGCTAGCGACTATGTCCTCGGGCTCTGGCAATGTCCAACGCGCCGAACCAGTCCCACACGTAAAAGTGAAGGGCAGCGTGGCAGTCGCGCGGCAGATGTCGCTTGCGAGACAGCGCGAACGAGAGGCGGAGGAAGCGGCGAGGAGTGGAAGTGGAATGGGCGTTGGTATCGCGAGGCAGATGTCGGTTAGTCGTGCCAGGATCACGACTACGGTTGCGGCTGCGCCTACGGGGGTGAGGCGGACGAGGGAGGGACATGGGGAAGGTGTGGAAAGAGAGATGGAGAGGATTGTTGGCGATGCTGGTGGAGAGGGGGAGAGGGTGGTTGGAGGGGAGAAGATTGTGGTTAGGAATCGGGCGAGGACGGCGCAGAGAGTTGTTGGAGGGGAGGGAGGTGGGAGGAAGAGCGAGTACGGGGTGCTTGTTGGATAGGGGGTTGGATGTGGAAGCAGGAAATGGAAATGGGGGATGGATGGTGTTTCGGTTCGGAGTGGATATTATTAATATACCCAAGTAAATAACTATTTATATCTAACATTTAAAAATTAAAAATTAACAGGATTAATTTAAATTTCACCACATCTCCTTTCTCATTCTGAGAAGTTTGTAGATATTGGATAATAAATAATTGAATGTGTTTTATTGGATTTTTAATAATCCCAGAAAATAAGAAAGCATTTCAGATTTTTCTAATAACCTTGAATCACACATGCATGTGGATTACGTGCCGGCTCGCCGGCTTTAGAAGGCCGTGTAAGCAAGGCCTACGAAATGTAAGTAAAGAGAAGAAGCGGGGTAAAAAAGGAAAGAGGGACGTGCGATTGCGACGATCATATCATAGGTCTAAATGCGAAAGTAAGGCCGAATGTTTTAGGTGCATGAGGAACTATAATGGCTAGTTGAGGTTTTAACCTTCCTTCCAGTTTCAATCGGCCCTACAGCGACGTTTCAATTGGTCCTGCAACAACGTTTCGATCCAGAACCCACAACTACGGTATATGGCGAGAGGTAAATGACCTGAGCTATGTTGTCCCACTGCATTAATCAGGTCTGAACGCCACCATCTTTAATTTAGCACCGGGGAAAGGCGGCCCTAAGAAACCTAATCCTTGGGGGTTTGGAAACCTAAGCATATCGTAAGCATATCGTCGATTCCCCCTATGGCGGCACCACTCAGCCATATAAGGACCAAATGGTCGACCCGAAGAATCTTGAGTTGGAGCTACTACCTGGAATCTGTCAAGAATCTGTCAATTGGTCCGAGCTTTCAACAAACAACAGTCTTGCTTCTGATAACTGAAAATGGTGACCGTGAAGAGACTTGCCTTTGCAGCTCTGGTGCAGGTTGCATCTGCAAAGGTTTGGTTAGGTATTATCCCTCGATCTTACTTATTTAGACGTTATAAATTTATGGACTAGGCTAACGTATCTTGATATAGCTGGTGTGAATATTGGTAAGGGGATCATTCTGAAATATAATCTCTGACCATGGACCTTTCAACTGACTATTTGATAAGCCGGTTTTGATTTCGGCTGTGGCAACACAAATGGTGACTACTCAAGCTCCAGCGTTACCGCACCTTTGTCCTCCCAAGGACATGCAGATGGCCTTGGGCAGATGAATCATTTTGCCCATGACCATGGTCTCAACGTGTTCCGACTCCCAGTTTGCTGGCAGTATCTTGTGAACAATGTCCTGGGCGGCACTTTGGATGGCAATAATTTTGCTGTGTATGATCAACTTGTTCAGGGTTGCTTGGCCACAGGTGCTTACTGTGTTGTTGATATTCACAATTATGCTCGCTGGGGCGGCCAGATCGTTGGTCAATCAGGTGGTGCCGTCACCAATAACCACTTGGCGAGCGTGTGGTATCAGATGTGAGTGGATTTATGCCGATTCCAAGTTGGATGGGGATGTATTGGCTAATTATTTTTAGAGCAGCAAAGTATGCAGGACAGCAAAAGGTTATCTTCGGGGTTATGAATGAGGTGAGAAACTCTAGTTACCAAGTAATACCACGACGAGTCTAATCATTAACAATCATCACAGCCCCACGACCTTGATATCAACGAATGGGCTACAACGGTGCAGTGGGCGGTTGATTCGATCCGCAACGCAGGCGCCACATCTCAAATGATTCTACTTCCCGGTACTGACTACACGTCTGTTGGTGGTTTCATCCCCCATGGATCCGCTTCCGCTCTGAGCGCTGTGCATAACTTGGATGGAAGCAAGACTAACCTGATCTTTGATGTCCACCAATACCTTGATTCGAATTTCAGCGGCACAAGCACTGAGTGCACCAGTAACGGCGTTGCTAATTTGGATACCCTTGCCGCTTGGCTTCGGAGCAATGGGAGACAGGCGTGAGAATCCGACCTTCAACTTTCCCTGAGCGATTGGCTAATTTATTGATGTTTAGGTTTTTGACTGAAACTGGAGGAGGAAGCACGTCTAGTTGCTATACTAATCTGTGCTCTGAGTTGGATTGGATGAAGTAAGTTTAGGAGTGTTCTCAGCATAATCTCCCTTCGGTTCCGCGCAAGCAATGTCTAATGTCCTATACAGTAACAATGCCGATGTGTATTTGGGGTGGATTGGATGGGCTGCAGGATCGTTCGACACAAACTACGCACTATCAGAAACACCAACGTATTCAAACGGAGTGTGGACTGACCAGGGGATTGTGGCAAATTGTGTTGCAGGAAAGTTTAACGCATAGGTGCCTCACTGCATACCTAGGCGCCTGCCCTTTGGCAGCCAGCTTCGGCTAAAACCACGTCTATATTTGTCTGTCGACTGCTTGTTTCAACATTCACGGGTTACTGCTTCTACTCCAGGTAATAGTGCCTTTCCCATGATTTAGTTAATAGATTTGAAAACCGCCATTTTCCAAGAAATAAGCATTCCCAATTAACTTGCATTGCCAACCCCCCTGTTCCCCAATTACATCCCTGAATGGGCGGTAGCCACCTATATAGAGGGCGGTAATTATTATATGCAGCATCACGTGTAAATAGTAACCACATGTGTGCTGCGACGCTAGACAGCGCATCTTCGCCATAGCAACCCATAAACGTGAGCTCCCGAATGCCTTGTTCACTCCAAGATACTCACAGAACACCCCTTAGCTTAGATGAAATAAAATGGCTGGCCGGTGCGTCGTCTGTAACAACTGGATAAGGACTGCGGATGGTGGGCATCTGTGCTCAGGGCCTAAATTCACCATGGTGCCACAACTACTGACAAACAGAAGCGAAGGTAGTGGACGGGGCGGAGGCAATGGACCGAGTGTCAACGGGAGAGGCGGTTAACGGGCGGAGAAGGGCGGTTAAGGTGGGGGGGAAGTGGGGAAGAGACGACCGTGAACAACACGATCTACATGCTAGATCATAGCTGCTTTGAGCAGGATTCGGGGATGCCAACAAAGCTCCCAACACGTGTCATCGATGTTGGGAACTCTTCTCGCGATCCCCACCTCTACATTACCCATGGAGAGACGGGGCGATTTGCTACTCTCAGCCATCGCGGCCCGCCACAAATGTCATTCAAGAGGCTTACTACAACCCAAAACAATCTCTCAGAGCATTGCGAGCGAATAGAGCTAGATAAGCTCCCGCGGACCTTCCGCGATGCTATCAATATTACTCGAGAGCTTGGATTGCAATATATCTGGATTGACTCATTGTGCATTGTACAAGACTCACCTGAGGATTGGACTTTCGAAGTCAGCTACATGACAGACGTTTATCGCAACGCGTATGTCACACTTGCAGCAGACATGGCACACAATTCAGATGCAGGCCTTTTTGTCACGGAGACTTGTGCCACTAATGGTGCGCCGCAGGTCCGACAATTTAGCCAAGTTGATGATACTGGCATCTGTCAAATCCTTGTGAGGCTAAATTGGCCCAAGCCAGGAAAGAACCGACACCTAGGAGATGTGGAGAACAGTCGATCATGTTATGCCTCGGAGGCGGTTAGCAAACTCAAAGGCTGGGCGTGGGCTCTCCAGGAGAATATGCTATCGACACGCACAGTACACTTCACGAACGCTGAGCTAATATGGGAGTGTGGCTATTCGTATGAATGTTCCTGTGGAAATCCAATGTACAGGAATTCCACAATGTCAGACTTTAAGGTCATCCTAAAGTCCTCCTCTACAGCAAGATTTCATAGCGAGGAAACTTCAAATCTTGCATCTGGTATCTGGCATTCTGTGGTCGAAGACTTCACCTATCGAGACCTGACGTACGAGAAAGATCGTCTCCCCGCCCTATCTAGTCTCGCGAGGATGCTGCCCTTTTCACAAGTCGAGTATCTCGCTGGGCTTTGGCAAAATCGTTTGGCGGATGATCTAATATGGCTCAACCCCCTAGGGCGTACATACTCGGACCTGGACGACAACAGCGCCGCTTCTGCAAGGCCAGACACACCAAAACTTCCAAATGGTTATCGTATTCAGGGTGAATACGCTCCAAGCTGGTCATGGGCCTCAATCTCGGCTCTAGTAGCGTTCAAGATTGGGGATCTTGACGATGTCATTCCCGAATGGAGAATCACGGGAGCTACGTGCACGCCTATTACAACCAATCTCTACGGGCCGGTATCGAAAAGCTCGTCGCTCAATGTCGAGGGATACATATTACCGGTTTCGTTTTCCAGCGTCACGTCCACGACTTCTATAGGCCAAAATGGAAATTGCCAGGCGCCCATGAAAGTTTGGGTCATGCGAGGAGACGAGGCATTTCCTGGGAGGAACAAGACATGGTTTGATGCCGGGGCGGCTGCCCAAGAGTGGCGAGTTGAAGGCTATGCATATTATGTATTGGTAATTGGGTGTCGAAAAGCCGACGACATTCCTTTGGCTCTTATTCTGAGAGAGGCAGGGTCGGTGGATGGAGAAGTATACACGAGGATTGGCATTGTCAGTTTGGAAAATTGGAAAGGCCATGAGTGGAATGCCGGAGTACAGCAGCGTGCGATAACAATATTCTAGCATCAGCTAAATAAATAGGCGGGTCTGTTGTTAAAAAGCCTTATTTCCTTATTTCCTTATTTCCTTATTTCCTTATTTCCTTATTTTCTATATTCTCACGCGATAGATATGTCTCGATCTACGCATTCAAATCTAAGGAGAGGCGAGGCTATGGGAAATTATGCCTGGGAATGATCTTTACGACGATATTATGACTGAGCTGGGAGAACAAATGGATTATATATTGAGAAATGCTACAGAGAAACGGCTGAAGAGAGTTAACATTTAAGCGCAATAAATTTATTTTCTATACTGAGTTCAAACCAATTTCCAGCGAATTCAATTTAGTATATCAAAAACAAACTTTCCATTCATGTAAATGCTGAGTTCAAAAAACGAATTTCCAACGCACCCTCCTCCAGTTTGAAGTGAGTCCACCACGGCGCCCCCAAAGTCCAATTCACCAACTCCCGTAACAAACGCCTAACCCCCTTGCCTCTTAAATCCACCCATCGACCGAAATTTCCTCATATCCTCCTCAAATATCGCGTTAGCCCACTCCCTTCCCGTGAGATTAACTCGTGCACTTCTCCCCCCAGTCGAAAGTCCCGCATCCGCAACTCCGTTGCCAGTGCTCGTCTGACTCAGCTGCGGCATGGATGGCCTAGTTGTCACCACCGGTAGTTGATCACTGATTCTCGCCAGCTCGACCAGAACGCCATTTCCTTAGGTCGAAGGCCCAGCATCCGCAGTCCCGTTTCTGACTTTCGTCTGAGTCAGCATCTGCGTTGGTGACCGAGGCGCAGCTGACGAATTTTGGCCTGTAGATGTTGAAACCGCCGAGGCCTGGGCCGGCGGTGATTGGCGCCGCGTCCTGCCTCTCCCGCGGCCTCCACGCGACCTGATAGCTGCCGCAGGAGCTCCGACCATGCCAGTGGTTGGTGCGGGAGGTGAGCGCGGTGGACTGGCTGCTTCGGTATTTGCCCTTGCTTTGCCTTTTGTTACAGGATTTGTTCTCGGTTCTCCAGACGGCCCAGGGGTAGCTGGTCGTTCCACGAGATTTGATGGACCGGCAGTTTTCTTGAACTTGCTAGGCGGACTAGAGGATGATGTAGGCGTGGTTGACAGGCCGGAGTCTGTGGTAGCTGTGGTCCCAGCTGAGTTGCTGCGGGCCTGGGGGCGCTTGGATGGACCAGAACGAGTAGGACTAGGCGGGCTGCTGCGGGGTTTAGGCCTCCAAGACGATGGCGAAGCAGCTGGAGGATTAAAGAAGCCGTTACGAGCTCTTTGAAACCCAGGCGACCCATTATGTAAGCCGTGTGCCATAGAACGGCTTGACCCCAACGAGCCTCGTGACGGCGTAGCAGTTGCCATAAACCCATTGGATCCGGTTGGTCTGTACGGCCCCTGTGACGGCCCAAAAGCCGCAACACCATTTTGTGACTGCTGTGATCGAGCAATTCCATTGCCGTTCGCGGCACTAACGCCATTTTGCTGACGCATACGCTGGGCCCTTAGTTCCGTCCGCTCCTGCTTTCTTACATCATCGTAGCATGGTAAGTCACGCAGCCTCACCGGCCTTTGTCGCGGCGCATGCGGCTGGGGAACCGGGGCGATTGAAGCCTCTGCAGGAAGCTCGGGTTCCGTGCAGTCAGAAACGTGGTCCTGGGACTGGAGAGCTTGCTGGTCTGCTCTTGGAGCCGTATCTTGGATATAGGCGTGGCCGGGTTGATACTCAAAAGCTGGAGCGGTAGGATCTAACTCTTTAGATGCCGGCGGGTTCAAATCAAACTCTTCGTCCGAGCTGTAAAATGGCAGGTCCATGTCCTCTGGCAGGGATTCCGGTGAGGTGTCGAGGATAGGGGGCGGGGAGTAGCGGCGGCGGCCACCTGGGGGACCGAGACAGAGAAAAAACTCTTCGTCGTCGTCGTCGTCGAAGGTGATTGCGCCCTCATTATCCTCGCGAAATTTGGCAATACCCAAACAAAGCTCGAAGTCACATTGCGAAGGTAAAACCTGTTGACCTGCGGCGGAGGATAGAAAATCCAAAGTCTCATGCCCTGTCGCATGGACTACGCGAGGGCTGTTCGGAGCGCTGAGTGTACTTGGCTGTAAATTTTCCACGTGATATATGTTCTCAACCTGAGTATATCCCAGTGCATGAAGTAGTCCGTCTTGAGAAGTTGATGATGAGCCAGGTGGCATGTCCGGTTCGTGAGGCCACAAGGTTGTGATGGAGATATACTCGGGATCAGCTGGAAGAGATGAAGATTCCTGTCTTAGGGTATGAGACGAATCCATAGCCTGCCACCCAGATGGCGACCACGATAGCCTAGGCGGCTCATCGGGAAAGGCATGCCTCAGTGTCCTCAGCATCTCGACAAAATTAGAGACAACACCGCCTTCATTCTGTCCCACAGGAGTCATTGTAACCGAAGAAATGTTCTTATGATCCAGAGTTTAGAGAAGTGGCCTGTAGCTTCACATGAGGTGACGAGGAGTGTAATAAGTAAGTCAAGAAGTAATAGAAACGGCTGGGAGATTGTGAAGTCTCGTTAAAAGTGATATTTTAAGGTACAGATATCGCGCTGTGTTGCCCACGTAGTGTTCTATGATACAATGAAAAACGGAAAAAGAACCAAAAGAAAATGAGAGCTTGAGACGCCTAATATACATGCTTCATGTTCAAATGGACTACCATGCCACCACGAGACTTTGACAGTCAAATCGACTAACACCACGAGCGGTTGAGCCCACTAACCACGGTAAAAGGTGCCAACCCACCAGGAACAGCAAAAAGAAAGTACCAGTGCAGCAGAAGTAGTAAAGTGTGTACTTGTCTCTGACGAATAACATAGCGCCGCCGCTGCGTCTAGTCTTGAATGGCAAACATTAAAACCCTGGAGACGACCCCTCTCCCATGCGCCCATCCCCGTAGTGCATAGTAGGAGTCATCGTAAAAGCCGCCGCGAAGGGTAGGTGCGATAGATGCTGGGCCTAGCCGTTATATAGCACCATGCCATTCGCGCCTTCCCGATCCAAGTAGATCCGCAATGTTGGAATATGTGACAAGTGAGGGTGTGCGAGATGTAGAATTAACTTTAAAAATATAGCATTCGCTCTCTCTTAATCTTCGTAAAGCGCGGCGTATCATGTGAAAACGCCATCGTCAAATCGTCCGTCATATCAGCTGCATCCCTTCTATTCTCCCCACTGCGTCGTGCGTATTCTGACGAATACGTCTCTGACCGAACAACCATAAACGCCCCATTCCCAATTCGCTCTCGTAGTAGTTGCCTTAGCAGATGGGCGGCTCGCACTTCAGAAGCTTGTTCGTCACTAGCTTGACCTCGGGACACCACTCCTCGATCAGTGTCATGTTCTCGGCCTGGAACTTCTCTGGTTGATGGTATCCAATAGGGAACTCGTAGTACAGTGTCTGCACCGCGAAGGTCTTGGCCACATCCTCGATAGGTAGGTTGGCTCCGCGCTCTCTCATTCGCATGAAGTACCATTGATCCTCGTATCTGTCCGTATCCAACTCCGCCTTCGGGTCTAACGGGTGCAGCGCAACATCCGTAGCAATAATATCAAGAATCAGCTGGCGATTGCGCAGCGAGAGACCTCCATTGTATCCCTGCCCATGCCACTTCTCTTCTTGAATCGGCGCGCCAACAAGGTCGTAGTGCATGAAGTCGTCTACGCGTAAATGCGCATTGCCGCAGATCACGGCATCGGCCTGGAAAAGGAGGACGTTCTTCGCTGGGGCGAGCTGCTCCCAGAACCAGGGCTGAGTCAAGAATTTCGTAACGTCGAAGTGTGTCTCGAACTTAAGACCCACTGGGAGGGAGCGAATTATGATACGCTTCTCTTCAAGAGAGCGTCGAAGAGAGGAGGAGTTCTGGATGGATGACATGGACGTGTAGAGGACGACGGGCCAGGCAGGGCCGAGGACGGCAGAGTAGTGGAGTATCAGGGGTATCAGGTTCTCGAGCGGGCGGTCTTCGATTATAACAGCGACTCTGTCCGACTCGAAGTAGGTGCCATTCGCGTATGGTCCAGGCGCGTCGGCGACCAGGGACTTGGTCTCGCGTAATAAGTCGGCAACCTGGATCATAGGCATTGGCGGCAGGACGGGCTTCGGCGGCGGCGGCGGTGGTGCTGCCGGTGCTGCTGGCGCTGGAGGAGCATGAGCAGTCCTGCTTATGCCTGCGACGAGCCATACGAAGGCGAGAGCAACGAATGCGGCGAGGAGGCGAAAGCGTGCGTTGCCCATGAGGCCCGATCTGTCCACCCGCTCGCGGAATTGGATGGCACGTATGCGTGCTCGCTGTAGAAAGGGTAGACTGTCTACCTTCTCTCTCAGCACGCTATACTGCCCGCGCGCATCGTTAAAACTTGGTAGTACCATCTTTTTTGGTGATGGGTGAGGTTCTTATCCAGGCCAAGCAAAGCAAGGGTGTCCGATACGTTGGTCGTTCTTGTCGTGGTGTGATCAAGGGTGATTGATGGTCCGTAGCGACAGTGGGTGTTATATTTTATAACAGTATCATGAGCGAATGGTATATAGTAAAAATATCATCGGATTGCAAATTCCTGAGATGAAATGGGGCAGGAGGAATTTGCAGATTGCGCATGTCTTGACGATCTGGGCAAATTGTTCCTCTCCTATCAAGGATGGGTACACCGCCTTGGCGCGTGGCTGGCAAAATTACCGTTTCGAGGTCTAGAACCACATATTGAGATGCCAAGCATCTTGAATTCTATTTTTAGAAATATCCAAGATGCATTTTCACTTTTACGAAGTAGTAAAAGGAGAATAATTCTTATAAACTCGAAGACATAGAACTCATTATCCCTTATATCTCTCAGGAATCTTCAATATGCATTCATAACCACCTAATCCATCATCATGGTATCATCACCCCCATTGCCTGTTGGTCCCTCAGGTTCAATAGCCACGCCCCTTCCTCTGCCCTCCAGTAATTCCCTCCTCACCTCCGGACCAATCGCCGAATGGCCCTTTGTTATTAAGAGATCTAGCAGAGCCTCGCGTTGATCCTCCGTAATATCATTCCTATACCTCTGTGCAAACGACAACAAGCACTGATGCCAGATAACCGGCAACTTTGCGCCCTTATCCCCACCCGATCCTTGGATAGGGTCGCCACGGAAACGCAGGAAGTGGAAAACCAACGCGTCGATGACCTGGAACGGCAGAGCATACTTCTTCTCGAGCAGTGTCTTGATGAAGATATTTGTTGCGCCGCCGCCCTCCGTCCCTTGCGAGGTTTCCTGTGCCGCGATGTCGCAGAGCCCCTTCAACGCCGCTGCAGAGTGAAGCACGGGGATCGAAACTCGTGCAAGGACAGCCGAGATAATATGCGCCTCCCTTAAGGTGCACATTCCACCCCCCACCAAAGGGAAGAGGAATCCCTTGAACCACGCAGCCGGCTTGTACAGACCCTTTTTGAGCGCCTTGAATAAATGCACATTGAGCTTTTTGGTTTCCTGGATATCTTCGCGCACGCGCTCGAGGATGATGTGCTCCATGAATATCTGGGCAACCTGAGGTGTGGAAGAGACGAAGATCTTGGTGGCTTCGTAGCAGGCGTTCGGTGTCCATTTGTCGGGGCGGGTGAGCTGGATAATTTCTTCCCAGTGAGGGACGGTAGGAAGGATCTTGAAGGGCTTGGGGAGTTTCCCAGATTTGTAGCGGGAAAGGAGGAAGCCAATCCTGAAGCTGTTAGCAAAGTCGTACCTGAGAATAAGTACTTGAGTGGGCTTACTTGGTGTACACTTCGACAACCTTGGGAGGCAATTCAAAGTCCTCATCTGGGACGGCGCCATTCATAAACTGTGCGTCCCCACGTGTACCCTGTGATGCCTCGTGTGCGGCAATCTTCTCCAGTATCAGATCAGCGAGATTTGTCGACTCTCCACCTTGGTCGTCGTCTGCTTCGCCGCCCCAGCCTTGCCGCAATAACGGATCCTCCTGTGTGGGGAAGAATTTGCTGTAGGTCTCCAAATCTTCTGGGTCGAGTTCTATCTCCTCAACTATCTCATCCTCATCGCCCCAATCCTCGGCAACATCTTGCCCCGCATCGTCCGACAAATCTTCGTCCTCGATCCTCGACTCAAAATCAAAGGCTGTATTCTTGGCCACGCCGCTTCCCTGTTCCTGTTCGTCTTCGGCCGCTAACTCCTGTCCAATTCTCAAAATCTTGCGCGACGCCTTCGCATCCACAAATTTCTCCCCACCATCCTCTTCGTGCCTCGATTTTCTCTTCGGCGCCTTGTTCTTGAGCGGGCCGGTTGCTAGGAGGTCATTTTCGAGGGCATTATGCCGCCTGCCGGTTTGGGCAGTTCGAGACATGGCGAAATGCAGGTTGGGCTCGAGGAGACCGACTGGATTATAGCGTATGTGATCGTAGTTTCCAGTTCCGCAAAAAAAAGTTGCGATAAGTGCGCCATCTCTCATATCCGATAAGCTAGCGTGAATGTCACGTGATGTCTGACATATTGACTTCACCAAACTAACTATTTCCAACCTTAATACAACACACCACCAAACCGTCTCTGGTTATTATTTTTTATGATGGAATAATTGGACTTTATGTTTGTTTATTGTTAGCGATATGCTTTATATTTTATAATAAATAACACAATACCTCACGATGGTATGGTGACACGTGCTTCATGATATATCACTAGCAGGGTGAGACGCTCAACTTCTCTAAAAGATTCAACAGTCTTTGATCTGAAGGCTCTGCAGTTCCATGACATCCTGACAAGTTGTCTATTGACTTGATACTGTGGCCTTTAGGTCCCATCACCCGCTCCAAGCCAACCGGGGAGTTCTCTCATTCTGTCGTTTTCAGCTCTCGCGACTTCCGCTTTGAGTCCAAACTACACTGTTATAAGCTTGAGACGGCTTTGGCATCTGTTTAAGTATAGTAATGGCCGCTTTCGGTCTTTCTTTGTGTTGATTTTATTACGGGCGGGGTTGCTTTTAACTCGATCCTGACAGTCCGTCCTTTGTCCTTTGTCCAGTTCCTAGCTGGGCAAAGAAACCAAGCATGGGCTATTTCTCACCCCGAAACCCCAAAGGTCTTTCCAATATTTTACTTTGGCTTCGAATTTGAAAGTTATACCTTCAGTTTACTACGCTACACTTGTGTCTTGAAGATAGGACTTTTGCTGCGCGAATCTAGCTTCGAACATACGGTGTCCTTGTCACATTCTTCTATTTCTGTCATATCGTGCCTTACGGCTCAATATCCTCCGAAACGACACGGGTAAATATGGCGACTGCAGAGGATCGATGGGTGGAATATAAGCACATGGAGAAGAAAGACCTCTTGAGATTATGCGAGGGGTTAAACATCGACATCATATGGAAGGCTTGGAAAGACGATATCATTCGGACCATTATAGACGTGCAAGATAAACTCACGAACTACGATCGCACAATGAACGCATCTGGATTCATAACTGTGACACAGTTTGTTTCGGGATATGAATGCCTGGAACCGCTGCCAACGGTCAAGCCCCGCAGCGAGAGAGCGGAGCAGTATGGGTTATTCCTGAAGAACGACCTCATAACACGATGCAGAGATCTAAAAGTCAGCATGGGTTGGAGATCAAGCAGAGAGGACATCATAGGAGCTATATTGAACGCCGAAGACCAAGCAGTACCCACTATGTACAGAGTTGGACAAATAAGGTCTACATTGTTATTAAAATATCCAAAAGACCAGCCTATGGCTATACAAAATAAGTATTATGTAGAGAAAAGTAGAAACTTTCTCAAGCGCCGTTGCAAAGTATTTGGAATCCGCAGGTCAAAGAGAAGGCCCACTTCACAACTTGCCCGCCTCATCATGGACGTGGAAGGCAAAGCCTCTGGGATGCAAAATGTCAGACATGTTTACATCCCTCAGGGCCCATACGCGCCCTTAATGCCGTCTACCAGCTTAATCCCGACGCCGGAAACCATACCAACTACCCGGGCACTCATGCAAAATACCAGCCTCTGGCAAGAACCTCACCAGCATCCAAACCATGCAGGCATCACGGTTATATACCCGGACCCAATGCCCAATCTAACCGCGGGCACCGGCCTCCCCATTACCACGACGACGCCGCTAGACCCTATCTACGAACGGTACCGAAACCGAACCCAGATGCCAATGGAGCTCTCGTTTGAGCCCCTCCATCGCACGGCACGCATGAACGAAGCCGCCGCGAATTACGACGAAATGTCCCTTACCCAGCTTCAGGACATCGTAAGAGCTCGCAGTTACACCCGCGGCATCGAAGAGGATTGTCACACGAAATTGGAGTGTATCGACGTCCTCCTCGAAGACGACAGGAAGCAGGGTTTCCTTCCAGTAGCCCCAGCTCCCGTCTATTCAGTGCAACCCGGGCTGCTAGCGGAAGTAAACCCCGATCCTAGTATCTTCATCCGCACGCCGACGGTGATGCAACTGGAAGTCTTCAGGATCCTGTTGACGTCGCAGCCGGATCCAGAAGCGTTCCAGTTGTCGAGAGAAGAGTTTTACGAGGAGTTCACGGTGGCGGAGGCAGAGAAGGAGGTCCTTGCGAGGAGGGTCATGTATGCGCCGACCGTGCGGAGACAGTTGGTGCGGAGTGATATGAGGATACTTGAGAGGGTAAGAAGGAAGAGAGCGGGGCTTCCACCAAGGGGCAGTGAAGTTCGACAGGCACCAGGGGGTACAGTTATTGCAACCACAACTGCGACTGCGACTACAGTGACAGACCCACCAGTTGCTGCCACCGCCACTGGGACCGAGACTACGGAGGCAGATCCACCAGTTGCCGCGACCACGGCTTCTAACCCGCCCCGGGCGAAATCTGTGACATGGGCGCCCGTTATAGATGGTTCTGGATGAATTGAAGTTTGCCGTCGCCCTTAAGAGGCCGAGAGTGAGGAGATCATAGTAACCTAACCAGGCGTTTCTTATTTGATTTGTGGGCTATAATCAGTTGGATGGGATGGGATTTAGTATCGGTAGTATGATTTAGTTGTTATAGGCACTTTCTGAATTTACCTTAAATAAATTCTCGTTATTAAATCTTCCAGTCACTTCATCTCTCTCATCATCCAATAAATCATCCCAACTACCGTAAAAATTCGCATTCTCATCTATCCAAGCTACCCCCCCCAGTCATCACCATTTATCCCAATCCCCATCCTCCTTCTTCTCCTCCTTCTTCACCTCCCTCTTCTCCCCCTCCTTCCCCACCAACCCCTCCCCCTCCTCCCCCGCCCCAGCCCCCCTCATAACCCCCAAATCCCCACCCCCCCTCAACGCATTCGTCCCAATCGTCACTCCCCCTTCCCTCTCATCAGGCCTCCCAAACCCATCCCAGAAATCCCTCTTCGACTCATCCAGCGGCCCTCTCCCACCACCGCCGCCGCGTGCACCCCCAGCCCCGCCTTCGCCCTCCACGAAGCGGTTAAACTGGTCGTTGAATGTCCTGCTCGCGCCTTGGGCGCCGGTTTGGGCGGACTTGGCGAGTTGGGCGGCGGTGATGCGGGCTTGGGCTGCGAGGTCTGCTTCTGCGATCTGCATTGGTGTTAGTGACCGAATTACATCAAAAAAGGTAGACCAGGGGAAAATAGATAAAAATAAGGAAACTCACCCTCTGCGCAGCAGGCGCAATATACCCCTCATTAACCTGCCTAGCCGTCTTCCCCACCATCCCCCCAAACCACCCAAACCCCTTCGACAACGCCGCCACCGGATCCCTCTGCAGCTCATCCAAGCCCGGCGGTCCGTCCCCCCTCGCAGGGGCCGGCATTTCTGACCCAAAACCCCCGTACTTGCCTCCCTGGCTAGGATGCACGTCTGCAGGGCGCGCGGCATTCGCCTCTCCCAGCTTAGAGAAATACCTATCATCGACCTTAGCCTTGGAGCTGCGTCCACTACCCCCATCGCCGAGAGAGGGGGCAGGCGATGCACGGCCTTGAATCTGCGTCGTCGCGCGCGGCACCGACTTCTCCTGTCTCGGCACCACAGGTTTCGGTTCCCCAGGCACATACTCCCTCCCCTCCACCTTCGCCGTCAGACGCTCCTTCCACTCCTCCCCCACAGCACTCTCATACCTCTCCTTAATAGTGGCATCCTCGAACCCCACACCAGCGAGTTTATTCTCCTCATGCCCCTCGAAGAAGTCGCGCCACGGCTTATTGCCGCCTAGGCGCATTCGCTCGATCTCCGCGGCTTTGAAGGCATCCATGGTGGTTGAGCGAACGAAGGAGACGTGCACCCCGAGACCGCGGTGCACGCCGGCGCAGGAGAGGCAGATGAAGATCCCGAATTTGGGGGAGGCCCATTGGGGGGAGGGGGCGGAGCAGTCGGCGCAGACGGAGTTGTTGTTTGTTTTGGCGATTTCGTGGAGCTGTGTTGGGGGGGATGTGGTCAGCGGGGTTGGTTTTGGGAGGGGGTGGAATGGGGGGGGGGGGAAGGGGGAGTACCTTTGATCGTGTCTCCGGATCAACCTCCCACATCGCCTTGGACGCCATTGTATTTATAGTCGGGGCCTGTTCTTGCCTCTTGAGATACCAGTATAACACCCCTTATTCCCGCGTCCTCGCCTCGCAGTCGTCCCTTGCCGATCCTTTCACCGTAACGGCCGCCGTCACCGCAAGTAATCGCCCCCCTTTCAAATAACCCCACACACAAAGCCTCGTGTTATCAACTCGCCCCTCTGTAAACGTCGTCGCTTCCGTAGCCGTAATTATTACCAAACACTTCACCGTTCTCAAACAAAAGATACAGTAATAAATCCCTTCTCCTTGCTGGGGTAGTTGGCAGTCGGCAGTTGGCAGTCCAAAAGATAGGAGAACAAGAGAGGGAGGAGCGGCCGCGGTCGCTTTTCGTCCCTGTCACAAAGACCTTGGTTGGTTGGGGTGTGGGGTCGCTCTCGCTCGCATATTTTAGCGCGCGATTGCCGGTGCGGCGCCAAAAACCCAATTCGTCCTGCGGCAGACGGGCCAGGAACGTGATAGCTTGGGGGGGGGGGCCGGCAGAGATGTCTCAGCCTCGTCCGGCCGCCTTGAATACTAACAATTGGGAGGGGGATGATTAATACGTGGCTGGGTGATGATATCTGAGGGGAGGGTAGTGTGGGATAGTGATTGAGAGGATTGGAGTAGGCTACAGACACTGTTGTTAGATAAGTGGTTTATAGCAACTAGGAATGAAGTTGAATTCTTAATTACTTGATTACTTGATTACCTGATTACCTTGAAATTACGGTTCCACGTAGATTTAGAAAAACTGAAGCTCGACATATTGAAGATTTGTGTGGTGAGATGTCTAGAAGTCAGATGCGAGCAATCTTGCGCAGATTAGCGCTAAATGCGCCAGAAGTGCGCAGATTCAGAAAAAGGACTGGAGGTTCTTGGTTACTTTGAAATTACGGTTTTACGCAGATTCAGAAATGATTCCGGATACCTGGTTACTTTGGAATTATGGTCCTGCATAGATTCAGAAAAATGAAGCTCAAGATATTGAGAATTTGTGTGGTGAGATGTCTAGAAGCTAGATGCGATGAATCTTGCGCAGATTGGCGCTACTACAGCCAAAAGTGCGCAGATTCGCAGAAGCAAGGCTAAAAGCACTAGGAGTGCATATATACTACTCTAGCCTGGACCCCCCCACCGCCTTGTTGTCTCACGGCGTCGTCGCTGGTTTAATTCCTTTTTACGGGGCGTCCGGGGTATATTGGCGTCTTCAAGGGCTATCTATATATATCACAATCATCATCGGATCACGACAAAACATTCACGCATATTACTCAAGTCGGAATCCCCAAAATCAACTTTTCATTTCACAACTTCCCCCCTCTTCCCCCCAGACCAGCACAAAAAGGAAATCCCTAATGTACAGATCCAGCTAAAAGAAAAACGGTCCGTAGTAAGACATTTTTTGATGGAGGCAAAAAAAGATATTGTGTAGTTTGTCGTCTCAAAAAGTACAAGCCATGGGAATTGTAGGATATAGCCGTCGCTTCTAGAAGAACCAAGCCTCGAGAGAAGCCGCCAGGTCTAACAGTGCCCATCGACAGTTTCCCAAAACCCCCCATAAAATCATTTTTCCTCTCCCATTAAAATCATGAAATAGCTAGTAGCTGGTCATCAAAAACAATTTCAACGAGCCATTACCAGCATTTCATTTCCCAGTGCTTCCGCCATACGCCTGGAGAAGTAACAATGTATAAAAGCAATGCTCACGCAAAAAACGGATGCAGCACTCCCCATCATTACGTCTCGTATAATACACCAGTCACCGCTTAAGCAGTGGTGGTCTCCTCAACAGTGGTGGCAGCGCCGTTGGTCTCCTCGGCAGCAGGAGCGTTAGCGTCCTCATCGGTCTTGTCGGGGCTGTCGATGGCAACCTTGACAGCGATCTCGCGACCCTCAATCTCCTTGCCGTTCATCTCAGAGACGGCCTTGAGCTGCTGCTCCTCAGAGGAGAGAGTGACAAAGCCGAAGCCACGTCCCTTGCGGGGCTCGTTGCGGGCCTGGAGCTTCTTGACCATGAAGCGGGGGATGGGGCGGAGAGCGATCTTGGCGGAGGATGGCTCGTAGGCAGCGAAGAGCTCCTTGAGCTGTGCGGGACATGTATTAGCAAATATTTCGGACGTAGATTGGTGCACCATTCGCGGCGGACTGGGGGAAATAACTAACCTTCTCCTCGCTCAGGTCGTAAGGAAGGTTGGCAACCATAACCTTGTTCTTGGATGGGATGCCATCGGCAGGTGGGCCACGCTCACGGCGCTCACGTGGAGCACGAGCGGCCTTCTTGTCGTCCTTGGCAGCCTCATCAGTGGTAGCCTGGTTGGTGATGTCCTGGAGAGGGAGAACCTCCTCAGATGCAACCTCGCCCTCGACCTGTGGTATTGTTAGTGTTGTGTATTGGGAATTTGGAGAAGGGAAACGTACGCGGTCACCAGCACGGGCAGTGCGTCCACCACGGCCACGGCCGCGTCCACGACCGCGTCCGGATTGTCTGCGGCGGCCACCCTCGGTACCCTCAGCACCGTCACCTCCACTCACGACATTCTCCGTCTTCTCGCCGGCTGGCTCAGGCTTGCGGGCAAGCTGAACGGAGACCTTGCGCTCAAGGATCTCCTTGCCGGAGAGCTCAGTGATGGCACGCTCGGCCTCGCTGGGTGTAGAGAGGTCGACGAAAGCGTAGCCGACTGGGCGGTCGGTGCGTGGGTTCTTTGGGATGGAGGTCGATTCACTGTCGGAAAGAACGTCAGCAGCTGTTATCCAAACGTAGCCATCGATGGTATCCATCATGGTGGGTGCAATTAGATCGCCCTAGCAATAGTTGCAAGGGTGAACGGAAGCGCATCGAGCTGCATTGGTGGTTGTTCAGAGGCGATCTGACATTGTCACGAGACATGGTAGGTGGTACCTTCCACAAACTGCTCGATGCGCCACCGCGACAAGAAGGGCAAGGAACAACACGGATCTAAACTTACACAAGGTATCCCTTGAAGAAGTCGGTCAACTCCTGCTCGGTGGTCGCGTAGGCGAGGTTGCCGATGTAAAGTCTCCGTCCCTCAGCGGCGCTGGCCAGAACTGCATCGTTGTGAGCAGCAGTGGTCTTGTCAGCGTCGGTGGCGATGGTTGCGTTGCCAAGCTTGGCAGTAACGTCGTTGACGGCGTCAGTAATCTTCTCAGCGATGGCAGACATGATGAATGATCGAGTTGATGAAGGTTGTTATTGGGAGGATAACTGAGTTGAATTGAAAATTGAGGTTGGGATTGTCGACGTTGTCTGTTGTTCGAGAGATTTGACTGTCTTGAACAAGATTTATGCGAGGGAGGGATGGCTTGAAGGGTAGCTTGGAGCCCTAGAAGGAGGATGTGGAAGGGGAGTTGGAGGAGTTTTTGGAAGTTGAATTGTCTTCGATGGATTGAAGTTGATGATGAGAGAGGGAGGGAGGGAGAGGGAAGGCGAAGAAGTAGAGTAGGGGGACGATTATTATTATTATTGCGCCCAGAGGGTCCTAGCTTCCGCCGCCTTCTGTTTACTGTGGGTGAGTGGGTGTGTGGGAGGGAGATAAACTGGGTAAATTGGGGGAAGAGTAATTACCGTAATTGGACAGGATTAAGCGACATTAGGACTAAATGATGATTGGGCTTGCTTGATGAGGACAAAGTGTGACAGTTTAGGGAAGGCGGTGTTTAGTGGCAAAACAACGCTGCGAAAGTGGTCGATTGCGCCTGGATTATGGCCTGGATTATGCGTATGTATGGATATTGTGTGTGTATGTATGGGATCATGTATGAACATGGGAGTGTGCATCTGTCACGCCAACGTCCAACCTCGCAAGCAGGAGCAGAAATATGGCATCAACATACAGAAGACAACCGACTATACTGTACTGTACGCTATACACGGGACCGTATCCGGGCTTGCCTGGACTTTGACCGTATAGACAGAGAGAGCCTCATCAAACTCTTCCCTCCGCCAATCTCTTATCCTCACCCGCCCAGACCACGAACGAGGCTGCCATCCCGACCTATACCACGCGCACCTCATGCAATCTCCGAATATATATCCGTCGCCCCTGAGACACTGCTATACCCGTTTCTTGACCGGTGAGCCTTCACCGACGGAGCAAGAGTTATGGGTAACCTCGTCCACCGCCTGCCCAGATATACGGAGAACCTAAAAGCACGAATACCGCAACCTGGCCAGGCTGGCTGTCTCGAAAACACTCCTTCCTCCCAAGGCTGAACACATGCCAGGCAGGCCTTCATATCCAGGGACCGGGCGGTGGGAGGAAACTACGGACAATTAGCCACATACCTCCTTCCCCATATAGACACCAGGATTGGCTGAGTGATGGAACATCTACATAAAGGACCCCGGCAACACAGTACTCCATACAGTATACCCCTATCAGACATACTGTCTCCGTTGGAGTTCCCATTCCAGTCCCCCACATTCCAGTTCCCCCTTAGAACCCATGTAACCCTTCCCAAAGCAGACCTGACAAAGCGCCCACCACAGCGCCTGACTCAGACGGCGAGTAAGAGACAAAGAAAGGACATATGCAAGGGGAATTTGCCACGCTGCATGCGTCGCGCAAACACACAGTTCCGTAAATGAGAAGCTGGAAATTTGATTGCCAGCAAGATCACATGCTGATGGACGGTGCTATGCTATCAAACGGGTCAATGCGCATCTCGCGGTCTCCCCACATGGTTTGATGAGGCGTGGGATGGATGTCATGCATGAAGTGGCGAGGCTGAGAGGTGTTCCTACACATAGACGCGAGGCTGAGGATGGGGAAAAAATACGAGTCGCATGCCCTTTTTGATATTGACGTAGGGACGCAAATATGGATGTTTTTTAATTATTGGGTTATCTGACAGTAATGTTTGATCTGTGTATCTGTATATTTTATACAGATACAATAATATATACTGTATCTATATGCTATACCTCATGTTGCTGTTGCTGGATGCTGTATGGTGTGATACTCATCAACGACGCCGCGGAGGCAAATATATCAAGTCGCCACCCACCAACGACAAGACAGCAAAATAATAACTCCCCCATGCCATTATAAAATAAAATATCACCCCCAAATATTCATCCATTCAGACCCCATAGCCTCATAATCCTCACCCCACCCCCCGATCCCGTGACATCCGCCTTCCCTGCCGGCCCTAATGCAGGTACCGCCGCCGTCGCTCCTTCCTCACCCCGCCACCACCCACCATGCACCTTCCCTCCCACCTTTCCCATCCTCCTCCGCACCTTCCCTCCACAACACCACAACCAGTACAACAACCACCACCATGGCCACCATGGCCACCACGGCCCCCGTCCCCATCCCCATCCCCTTCCCCCCTACGCGCCACGAGCGCAGCGCTCTAATCCTGTACGCCTCCGAGACCGGCACTAGCGAAGATGCCGCCCATCTACTTGGCGGTATAGCACAACGCCTCCGGTTTGCGACGCGGGTGGCGGCTATGGATGGCCAGGGGGTTAATGTCGTATGTCTTCCTATTATATCTTATCTGTCATATGCCATACCCCTACCGCCCTATCCCCTCACTCGGCGGCCGCTCTTGCCGCCTCCACCCCCAGCACTTCCGTGCTATCCATCCCGCAACCCCCTGTAACTAGAGCTAGAGGAGGTGTTAACTTAATTTCGTAGAATGAACTCCGCAAATATACGATTGTCGTCTTCGCGGTTTCGACGACGGGGCAGGGCGATTTCCCGGCCAACGGGAGGAAGTTGTGGAAGTCGTTGTTGAGGAAGAGTATCCCGGCTGGGTACCTGCGTCACGTGGATTTTACGACGTTTGGGTTTGGGGATCAGTCGTATGTGAAGTGAGTCTGCTGTCTTTCTTATCTTATCTTAGGTTTATGGTGTTTGTTTTCCTTTTTTTCCTTTGTTGTAGTGGTGGTTGTGGTGGTATTGTTTGTTAGTGAAGGAGCGAATGTGATATTTTATTGCAATTCGATTGCTAACACTGGGAAGGTTCAACTGGGCTGCGAGGAAACTGCATAGGCGTCTGCAGCAGTTAGGAGCTAAGGAGTTTTATGCGAGAGGAGAAGGAGACGAACAGCACGACGAAGGGTAAGTGAAAAAGACGTTTTGTTCTAGCTGTTTCCAAAGACCCTGAACCCCGATCTGCTGATCTTCGCAACTACAACTCTCGAGTGCTTCCACTTGCTAAATTATTTACTCTTTGGCGAGAACATTTCTGACACCACATAGGACGGACGGTGCTTTTATACCTTGGTCTTTGGGGTTTAAGAAGCATCTCGTGGAGAACTATCCTCTTCCTGAAGGGATAGAGCCTATTCCAGACGAAGAGTTTCTTCCACCAAAGTATATTCTTCAACTCTTGCATCCTGAGATCGATCTCGATACGACAACACAAAACGAAACACCTCCAAAGATGAATGAAGGCACCAATGACCCCTGCCTCAAGGAGGGCTTCGATCAAGCCGACCTCATCACCGATGAGACCCCGCCCCCTGAGGACATCATCCAGATCCCCGGCCACAAAGTTTTGACGCTCACGAAAAACATCCGCCTCACATCCGAGGACCATTTCCAAGATGTGCGCCACATCGCACTTGAGATGGAAGGCAGCATCCGCTACGAACCTGGCGACGTCCTAACCCTCTACCCCAAGAACTTCCCCGCTGATGTCAACTCCCTCATCGAGCTTCAGGGCTGGACTTCCATTGCCGACAAACCCCTCCAAGTCATCGACAGCGCCGCGCACCCCACCTCTCCCCCCTTCACAGCCGCTATTCTAGACCTCCACTTCCCCATCGGTCGCCCTCCCACCCTCCGCGACCTCCTCACCCACAACCTCGACATCACCGCCATCCCACGGCGCTCCTTCCTCGGCGCCATCGCCCACTTCACCGACGACGAAACGCACAAGACCAAACTCCAAGAATTCTCCAACCCCGCCTACACAGACGAGTACTTCGACTACACCACGCGCCCCCGCCGCTCCATCCTCGAAATCCTCCAAGACTTCCCCACCGTCTCCCTCCCCTTCCAAAACGCCCTAGCCCTCTTCCCCCGCCTCCGCGGCCGCCAATTCTCCATCTCCTCCGGCGGCGCCCTGCGCCAGCCCAACGGAAAGGAAACAACCATCTTCCACCTCACCATCGCGCTCGTCCGCTACCGCACCGTCCTCCGCAAGATCCGCCAGGGCGTTTGCTCCCGCTACATCGCGTCCCTCCAACCCGGCACTCCTCTCGCCTGCACCCTCTCCGACGGCTCCCTCAACATCAGCGCTCAGGACTCGCCCCTCCTCCGTCGCCCGATCCTGATGATCGCCCCCGGCACCGGGGTAGCGCCCATGCGCAGCCTGATCTGGGAGCGCGCCCTGATCCTCGACCAGGAGGACGAGCTGCGCTCCATCGAGCAGGGAAGCGAGAACAGCTTCGAGGCAGCTCCGCGCTCTAAGACGGTCTTGATCTTCGGCGGGCGCAATAGGAATGGTGATTTCCTGTACGAGCACGAGTGGCGCGATTTCAAGCTAGGCATCGACGTCCTGGTTGCGTGGAGTCGTGACCAGCGCGAGAAGGTGTACGTCCAAGATATCATCCGTCGCGAGGCGCAGCTGGTGTGGGCGATGCTGAGGCCGTGGGAGCTGGTGAGGCCGCGGGAGGCGAGGGGGGGGGATCTGCATGATGCGGAGAAGGGGGTTGATCCGAATTGGACGGGGGATGGGACGGTGATTGTGTGTGGGAGCTCGGGGAAGATGCCGATGGCGGTTAGGGCGGCGATTGTGGATGTGTTTGTGCAGGGGTTTGGGGGGGATAGGGAGAAGGCGGAGCTGGGGGTGAAGTGGTTGGAGAGGGAGGGGAGGTATTTGCAGGAGACTTGGTAGTTTGGGTATTGCATACAGTACTTACATGTTCTCTGGGTAATACGATGGATAGATAGATGGGGGGAAGGAAGTATGGATTGAGTTTGGAGAAAAGGGGGTTGTGGAGTCTAGAGCCGAGGAACGTAGGGGAGGAATTAAGAATGAAATATTCCACTTCATCCACCCTTTATTTGTGGAGTTTTCGCATTGGTTGTGTGTTTATTTTACTTTATTTCTCTTACTCTTCTCTCCAAGATTTTCTCTAGGCAGGCCTCACAAATCCTCCCTTGTGATCCCCCTCCTCTCTGTGTGGGTGGAGATGGCAAGCTCAGTAACAGTGAGAGTTTCCGTTACCACCGTCGTTTCCGCTATGATTTTCGTCTCTGTCATTTCTTGGATTTCTATTTTTGTTGTCGTGTGGGTATCAGCGTCGGCGCCCAGGCTCTCATCCCCATCTCCTACTTCCGCATTCGCATTATCTGCCACTGCCGCTGCCACAGGAGCAGAAGTAGCTGTTTCGGAACCCGGCATGGTTGTCGTACTCATCGTCATCCCTCCTCCTCGTACAGCTCCAACACCCGTCTCCTTCGGCACAACACCTCCCACCGTCCTCGCAGGCGTCCTCCCTACATCCGACTTCTCCCCCACAACATCCCGCGTCTGCGGAATCTCAATAACAACCGACTTCCTCCACACCCTCTCCCCCCCCTCCCCCCCAGCCCCCGTACCATAACTCCTCGGCATAACATCCGTAACAACCGCGTCCCTCCACCCCCCCCAAAACCCCTCTCCCACCAGTGTCATCCGATTCGTAAACGTGGGTACCGTCAGCGCGCCCCCCGTGGCGGTGACGAGGCATGAGGCGGAGGTGGGGAGGAGGTGGCAGTAGGCGTCTTCGGTGTAGGCGGGGAAGAGGTAGAGGTACTCGCTTGCGGGGGGGATGGAGTGGTGGGTTGTGGTGTAGGTGCGTATTTCGGACCTAGGGGGAAGGGGTTAGTGGGTTGGAGAGTTGAGGGGGGGGTGGGTGAGGAAGGAGCGACGGAGGAAGGAGGGAAGGGGCGAAGGAGGAAAAAGAAGGGGGGAAGGTGCGAAGTAGGTAGTGAGGGAAGGAGCGACGTATGGAATGAGGGAAGGAGCAACGTAGGGAATAAGGGAAGGGGCGAGGGAGGACGGAGGAAAGGGGCGAATAATCCATTGAGGAAGGGAGGGAAAGAACGAAGGAGGGCAAATACGTGGATGGCAACGACATCGTCGCATGCATAAATGTTGGCCCTGAAGTGAGGTAGAACGGGATGGGGACACGGCAGCCATTGGGCACGGTAGGCTCGTATATGGAGCAGGCGACAGAGTATGTTGTTGCGTTGTGGTCCTTCTTGGACATTAGTCAGGTCGGGAGAGAAGGGAATGGTAGTAAAAACGCTCACGGTGTCAACGATAGATGCCAGCAATGGATGTCCAGGCGCGAAGTAGGGTAAGAAAAGCGAGGTCGTCTCCTGCGCTGCGACGA
This sequence comes from Pseudogymnoascus sp. 03VT05, assembly GCA_001662645.1. NCBI lineage: Eukaryota > Fungi > Ascomycota > Leotiomycetes > Thelebolales > Thelebolaceae > Pseudogymnoascus > Pseudogymnoascus sp. 03VT05. The sequence goes on from KV459415.1 coordinate 98,784, forward strand.
CAATAACGAGAGTCGCAGAAACCACTACCTCGACAATTACTGTGCCACGCATCTTCTAGCAACAGTAGCAACTCGCGTGCTTCAGCTCGCGTGCTTCAGCTCGCCGACTGAAGTAGGCCAATGAAGGTAATCCGGACCTCTCACTGGAGAACCGTCAACTCCTCCCGAAGCAGAGAAGAAGAAAAAAATAGAGTTCAAAGAGAGGAAACGAAACCCTCGATGAGAAGTAGTGATGGAATGAAGAAACGAGATGTGGTCCTTTCATCCTACAAGTTCCCCGAAGGATTCCCGATGCCGCCCAGGCACTAGGGACAGCAATATGGGTATTTGCATGCCGAGCTCCCAAGGCAGTATCATGGTTGGTTGGACATCGGCGTGGTGTTGAACGCGGTAGTGCAACCGAGTTTATCATACCAACAACAACGTTAGTAATACGAGTAGCAACCGTATCACTGCATCACAACGACTTATACGAAGTCCCCGGCACCGGAAGTCCGTAATATCGAGCACTGTAGATGAAGCATGACGGGGGCTGTGCTCGCCGGCGTTGACGGGGCTCGGTCTGAGGGTCAGTTACTGTAGTGCGCTGGACGGGTTTATATGGCTTTTCCAATATGGGAGGAGGAGGAGGTCAGGAGACAGGCGAGAGTGGTGATGATCGGCGGTGTATTGGAGGCTGGATGATTTAGCCGCTCTGCGTTTGGGGGGGGGGGATGGGGTACAGTAGTGCTTACTTCCCCTTCCTGTTTTGTGATCCGCTTTGCTGATGAAGTTAGAGTATGGGGCGCATATGGTATGCTGTGTTCGATGTTGGGAGCTGGGAGAATGAGGCGTTGGTGATACTGGGGTTTGTGGTGGGATGAACGAGAAGGCGATGATGGATACGACGTTGCGGCGGAATATCAAGAAACCGTCGTATACGTATTACAGGAGACTGCAATATCCCAAAATGGATATCAAGGGAGTCCTACACCTCATCCGAATTCAGCCTGGTAGGCTTCTCAAATATATTACTGCCACTTTATCTTAATATATTCCATATATTTATTGTGTTGGGATTATTTCTCATTATATAGCCTCTAGAATTAATATTCAAATAATTTATACCAAAGTAATATCACACACAAATTATCATATTCGCCAAATATAAATCTCATATAAACAACCCCAATATCCCTTCTCCCCCGCAAATCTTAGCGCCTCTTACTTCAATATCCCTAAAATCCCCCATTCGTCTTCCTCTTCTCCTACCCCATATCATATCCCTGGATTTACGAGCATCCTTACCAAAGAAACCCATGCCACGTCTATTTATTAGGAATGCTACTATGCTTAAATTCACTCTCCATTCCCCATAGGGAACATCGCATAGCCGGTGCATTTGCTCTACTATATATACATAGGCTGTTATTCCTAGCAAGCTACTGAACAGGCACCGGGAATAATGAGCTTTGGTTGTTGCCGGAGGAGCGTTACATACTCGGACCCATCTGACAACATGAGCTATGTCTGTCAACTCGTTGTAGACGGGTACCCGCATCGAGCTGACAGCAACCGCTTTAGGATTTTGGTGCACGCCGAAGTATGCATCGACCGAAGATTCTGATCCTTCGCCAAGAATCCTGATGTAGATTACAGAAGTCTCGTGGATATCTCGTGTCGTGCTGTGGTGTACGCGAGACGAGGTGTTGTCCCGTGTCACTGTCTGGAGCGTGGGACGGAGATATACGGGACAGCTACAACTTCACCATGTATGCAAGCGATGAGTGTGCGGTTAAGCATTGAGTAGCTAAACAAGATCCATCCGCTATGCGATATTCATACATTCATTTCACCATCTCCATCCATCCTCTTTACCTCAACCCACCCATCTCAAGCCTCAGCCGTAGCACCCCCAAATTCCGCCCCAAGACCATGAATAACCTTCATCCCCTCCACCACTCCCTCCTTGCCTCCCTCCTCCGCTTTAACCTCATCCAGCAACCCTCCTTCATCCTTCCCTCCCCTCCCCACACCCCTCACTACCCTCAGCGCCCTCCGGAACTCATCACGAATAGCCACAATTCCATTATGCGTCACCGTGCGCGCCACATTATGATCGAGCTCAAACGGATCCTCAAGCGCAAACAAGTATCGGTGTCGAATCTCTTTCACTTCTTCCTTGCGCACCACCTTCCTCGCTGCACCAGGCGAGCCAGGCGCGCCAGGCGCGCCAGTTCCGTTGGCTACCGCCGTCGTCGCCGCCGGCGCAGCCTCGGTTGTAGTCTGCGTAACAGTTCTAGCACCCACCCACCCTTTCTCCTGCTTCGTGAGCAAGCCGCCTCGAGTCCGCAAACTGAGAACTTCACGTCCCCAATCGAATCCGCGCCCCCCACCACCACTCATCGGCCCATTCTGCGCGTAGTACTCGAAGAACCCCCTCAGTAGCGCCCCGACGCTTTCGCCGTTATGGTTTAACAGCCCACGGCGCGCGAGGTCGGTGAGTTCGCGCTCGTCGCGCCAGAAGGTGACGTTGGCGCCTTGGCAGGTTTGTGGGGCGATGGCGGGTGCGTGCGGTGGTGGGTTGTGGTGTTGGAGGTTTGGTGCGACGGGTGGCTGGGCGATGTTGACGAGGTAGTGGAGTACCATTAGGACGTAGCCGTAGCTGGAGAGGGTGCCGCGGTAAGGCGTATTGATGGCGCGGCGCTTGGCCCAGTGCTTGACGAAGAGGATCATGGGCTTGATGCGCGGGTCGGTGAGGGAGTAGCAGCGCAGGAGAGCGGTGTTGTGGAGGGCGAGCGAGGCGGCGAAGTTGATATCGCATTGGATCCCGATTTTCGTTTTGGGGAACTCGAGATGATCGTGGTAGCGGTCCCGGGGCTTGCAGGCGTGCGTTGGGTCGGGGAGGGTGGCGATTTTCTCGAGAAGAGGGAGGAGGTTTGGTGTAGATGGTATGAGCGGCGCCGAGGTTTCTGTGCTGGTGCTGGCTGATAGCAGGACGGAGATGTACATCTCAACATATGGGCGGTCTGATTCTTGGTAGGTATTTTTAGCCAAGGCTTTCTCAAAGTCGCGCGCTAATTCGAGGATTCGGTGATGGAGGCCGATTGTGCTGAGAGAAAGTGGCGGGTTCCGAGAAACTATTGACTGTAGGGTTTCGCGGATCTTGATGCCCCTCGCGCCGTTGATGTAGTGAGTGATCACAATAGCCAGAGCAGTATTCTCAGCACCAGGCTCATCCTTGCCACCAAGCTCAAGCAAAAGCTTCCTAACTTTTGCGTAGTACTGCGCCGCGCTTTCATTTTCCTGGTGTTCAAGGAATACGAGTTGCAATGAAGCTACCTTCTTCAACCTTTCCAGTGATTGGTGAAGTCGTCTATTGTATACTGCGGACTCCGCTGTGTTACAGTCCAAGAGCGTTCTCCACTGCTTAACTAGATCATCTGAGAACCCTTCCGACCGCTCAGTCATCTCTGGAAGAGGTCTGGAGCCCCATGCCATTGCTAGGCGCTCTCCTTCAATCTGTTGGTAGACTCCACCAAGAGATTTTGCCGTCGCAGGGTTTCCGATTCGGTCAAAGACCAAGGACTTATATTGGACAAGCTGGTCCCTGAGCTCCTGGTTCTCCAGACCGTTGACAAAGGCTTCGCAAACATCTGCGAGAATTCTAACCTCATCTTCAGTTGGGTTCGTTCCATACGCTGCCCCAACATCCCTTCCTCCTAACTGTCGCAAAAGTCGTTTCGCAGAGCCGTAGTAATCGCCAAGGGAGAGGTTCTTCTTTTGACGGAACGAGGACAGTGTCTCCGTGTAAATCTCTTCAACAGTCTTCACTTTTTCGATTACAGCAATCGTGGGTTTCTCGGCGTCCTCCGATACCTCGGCTTTCTCCACAGCCTCCAAGTCCTCCTCAACGACATCCTCATCAGGTTCATCCACATCAAACCCATTCTCCCACTTCAATCGTTCTTGAAGTAAGTCGGCCCTTAATTTATCGGTTGGCTTCTCACACAACTTAATAATCGGAACTCGTGTCCTGGTTAACAACCTAGCGCCACAGCCCCACTCAAGCAATGCTTTCTCAAGGATTCTCGGGATTGGGGATTCAGATGACTCAAGTGGTATTTTGGACAACGGGCTCAGCAACGCCAAATCCATATCCGATCCCTTGGTCGCATACCCAGACGCCATACTCCCGAAGCACGTCAACTGTACTGACTCTGGCACAAAATCCAGATTTCCCAGCTCCTCCCGCTCGTACTTGACAACTGCATCCCGACATACTTGCTCGGCTTTTGCTCTGAAGGCCTCCTTTTCTGCAATCTCTTCGGTATTAACTCCAACATGAGGAACGATTGCCTGGACCAAGCTCTCAAGAAAATCGCTCTGAGCGGAGATCTGCTCAGGCGAGATTCCGTAGGGTGCGGCAGTGCGGAGAGGCGCTGCATACGCCCCCGGTTGGAAGAGCTGGCGATTCTGTGGAGGTGGGCGCTGTTGAAACTGTGATGGCCCCTGTTGGAAGTTCTGGCGCTCTTGCTGGAAATTCTGACGGCCTTGCTGCCACTGCTGTTGGGAATGGCCTTGTTGATACCCAGGGGCTTGCCCTCTAAATTCACCACCAAGCCCGGGAGGCGGGCCCCTCACGTGCGTATCTTGGAATCCGGGACCACGGTGTATGGCTGGCTGAGGCATTGGGCCACGTTGGAATTCCTGTTGATAGGTAATTTGTTCTGACTGCTGCTGAAACATGACGCCATTCTGTGGATTGCCAGCAGGACGATGAGGAAGTTGCTGGGTACCATGGAATCCAGGGCTCCCTTGCGGGGCGGCGGACACTGGAGCTTTATCATTTACAGGAACAGCCATTTGCGAAGCGAGCTGTCGGCGTTGGTATTGATTAAGGCGCTTGTGAGTAGTTTGAGGGGCCCTCTGAGGCGGCGCTTGCTGTACTGGCTGTGCAGGTGGGCCTTGAATCCGTATCATGCTTCTCTGTAAATAGTCTTGCTGCTGAGCCAACGAAGCACCTCTCATATGAGGGGGAACCGTAGGAACAAATGCCGGGGCGGCTGGCTGCCTCTGGTCTTGGGTCACTGGACTTGGTGAGTTGTTCATGATTAAGCCGCGGAGCCTGTCCTCAAGATTGGCGCCACCAGGAAGCTCATGGTTTTGGTGATTGTGAGACATCGCTTTGACACTTAGGCGTACAGAGCCTTCCGTATCTTGATGATTTTAGTGCCGAGAGCTTAGACGCTGAAAAGCCTAATGAAATATAACGATCGTTAGGATACCTGGAATGGTTCCTCTTTCCCGAAGCCTATGGAAACCGTGAAATGTCTCCGAGAGAATATAGCTCTAGGATGTCGCGTCCAGGGCGTAGCCTCTCAAGGTACAGCTTCACGTGAGCTGGCCTCTGAAGAATGATCTGATTGATAGGCTCCGTTTTGCGGCTGCCATTCCCCAAAGAATGATATCTTGTTAGCTGGATTCCTCCTCATGCATATACCAAGGTATAATGGGCTGGTAGTCCGTATCCTTGACAGGGTCTAGGTAAAGAGCGTAGTAGAGTTGAATAGGTCGTCACTTTATGTGTGGAGTAGAAGTTGGGCTATGGGAGAAGGCAAGCGGCCGCTTATGGTTGTGATAAGCAAAGGGTACATCAAAGAGTTGCCACTGACTAATTCGGAATCAAGCACCAAGAGACGTCTGAATCATCTATATGATAAATGAAGCTCCTTTAGTTGATATGTAACCGTATGAAGCTTTAAGAAGTGTTAGAATAGTTTATAAAAGAAAATGTACGTCTGGATGGACAAGAGGAGAGATGTTACAACGTCACGTGTAAAGTCACGTGTAAAGTCACGGGAAGGCCATGAATCTGGCTGGAGCTCTCGACCGCGCTAAAAACAGCCAAAACGTGAGCTAGCGCCCACCCTAGTACACGCGAAGTTCATGGGTTCGTCCCAAGTCCAAAGAAGATCAGTGAGGCAAGGCACCAAAGACATATTCACTCAACCCTCTCCATTGTTCACCCATTTACTCCTCTTGCCACCTCTCCCCCTCACCTTTAAACCAGACACAACAAAGAAAGGGATTTGCCAACAATCATCTTTGAAGACGCAGAAAACTGAGCCTTGTGCACCGCCTCTTTCGATTTCGAATCGTCGCTCTGACGTCGCGCGCGTGGGGCGATACACTCCGATCACACTCTCTGCGCTTCAACACAACGCTGTACCACATCTAGAGAATTACTTGAATACGCTTCTTCCGTATATTGAGCTTCTCAACTGCGCATCAGTGCCTTTCGTGCATCCTCGCCACCCTTGGATAGCTGCCTCGGGGCCACACCAACGTCACTGGTGACCATGAGCGCTTCTCCAGCTGGCATCACTCCCAATGGAACACCTACACCAAACTCAGGCGGACAACCGCGGAAGATCATTCGAAGAGCGAAGGCCGATCCATTCGCCACATACAAGAAACCAGTTGCGCGGCCACAAGCTGCCCCGAGATCACGCCAACCACAGAACCAGAATGGACTTACTGCCCTGAACAAACCACCACCAGCACCTCGCCCCCTCCCACGCTATCCAGGCAACAATACAGGAGCTGCTGCTGCGGGACCAAGCGCCAGCAATGCGCCGCCACAGCCCCAGCTCGACTTCACTCGCAAGTCCAACATTGGAGAATACGAAGACTATGCGCTCACGACTACGAAGAGGGCGATGCGAGAGGGCTTACGATACCACATTGCACGATTTGCTTCCAAGAAGCCTGTCGACCCAACGAATTCCGACGACTTCATTAAGCCCGTCTCCCTCCATCGCCGCGACCCAAGACAACCGCCTGCTGGGAAAGTCGCCAAGGATGAGGATACGGTGATGGGGGAGCCAATCGACGACAAGGAGAGAGAGAAACAGGAAATCGCTCGGGCTGCCAAAGAGGCACAGCGCGCTGCTGATCTGGCCCAGATTGCGCCTTCGGGAAACAATGCGTCGGCTTTGGCAGCCAAGAAAGTCCAGTCGTTCAAGAATGAGAAGACGACCCAGGTTCATCGAACGGCCCAGACCGAGGAGGAGATGAAGGAGTCGGACCTGCGTTATGAGGAGGCCTTGCCATGGCATCTTGAAGACGCCGAGAACAAGCAAACTTGGGTGGGCAACTACGAGGCTGCTTTGTCGGACACGAATGTCATCTTCGTCATCGATGGGACCAATTTCAGGATGGTTCCAATCGAGAAGTGGTACAAGTTCACGCCCAAGAATCAGTTCAAGACTTTGACGATCGAGGAGGCAGAGGCTGAGATGAACAAGAAGTCAAAGGCAAATAGATGGGTTATGCATGCTGACCAACAGAACCAAGAAGCCGCAGAGAGGCAGAGGGGAATCCAAGCCATGGCTGGCCTGTACAGTAAAGTCAAGGGCGAGAGGCCCATGCCCAAGAGCGAAGCTAGAGATCACGACGATCTAGACATTACAGATGATCTGTTCCAAGATGATGACGAGCAGGCCACTGTCGAGCCAGAAAACGATGAGGACACCAAGTTCGCTGCTGAAAAGATCAAGCGGGAACAGTTGGGTGCGAATTTGTTTGGAGATGCAGACGAGGAAGAAGTTGAGGAAGAATTCAAAGAGGAAGCCAAAGAAAAGGAGATGAAGAAGCGCCTCGGCAAGAGCCTGAGGAAGTCGCTCAGAAAGCGTGAAAAGAACTACACTTATGAGAGCGATTCCTCAAACCCATATTCTTCTTCAGTATGTCACCAATTCTGTTGTATACATCACCTACTAACAAACTACAGAGCGGCGATGAGACCACAGATGACGAGAAGCAGGCTGAGGAAGACCGCAAGAAAGACGAGGAGGCTAAGCTGAAGGAGAAAGAAAAGCTTGGTGTGCCAAAGATCGCGTCTGGCGCTTCAACAAAGGGAACAACCACCCCGATCGGACGCCCAAGGAGCACTGATCCTCACAAGAAACACAACCACCTCAAGCGCGCTGGATCTCCCAACCTCTCAGCCTCTGAGACTAGTGGCAACGAATCCACCCGCAAGAAGCACAAGAAGAAGCACATGCTTTCTTCCTCCCAGCCTACCGGGACATCCACCCCTCGCTCAGGTTCACCTCACCCATCCTCCTCGGCCCCAGCAGGCGGCGTCAGCCCACGCAAATCCTCGATCGTCAAGCTTCATGTCAACTCCTCCCGCCTCTCCGACATCCAAGCCAACTCCCCTCACCCAGCCATGAGCGATAGCGAGATGTCAGACGGCGCCGGCGGCAAGCGCAAATCAGGCATCAAGCTCCGCCTCGGCACCAGCGCCTCACCTTCCCGCGCCGGCAGTCCCACGAACGGCAGCCGTGCTGGAAGCCCGGCTCAGGCACAGGGTATGGCCCCTCTTTCTTTGAGTCCTACATCGCAAATACCCTTCAGACCCACTTCGCCTCCAAAGCCTCATAGTGGTTCTCCGGCTTCAACGCACGTGACTAACAGCTCCGCAGGTGCGGCGTCTCCTATTCGACCGATTATGGCGGATGAGATCGCGGCTGCGATCCCGGCGGAGGGTATTGCTATTGGCATGTTGCTTAAGATTTTCTCGGGCCGTATCAAGGGGAACGGGAAGGACAAGGAGGATCGCGAGAAGTTTATTAAGCTGGTCAAGGAGAATTCTGTTTTTAGCCAGGAGGATAAGCTGTTGAGACCGAGAGCTACGTAGAGTGTTTAGATAGAGATGGGTTTATAGGGGTTTGGGAGGGGTGGTGGGAAGGGATGGATGGAGCTATTTGCACGTATCGTCAGGCATCATGGGGGATGTGGAGGCTATAGGCGAAGGCTGATTGCCTGCCTGGCTTATCCTTCTGACATAATAAGTAGAGTGCAAACCTCAACGAACTTTGATTTCATGTCTGTGATTAAACGACTTGGGTGAATTTGAACTAACTTTCGTGTCTGGAGTAATATAATCACGTGATATGAACTTCAATGCCAAGACATTTATTCTAACTACGCAGCCTCGCCCCAAACCTGCCAAACCACCAGCCTCATCTCAACCAGAGGCAATACCCATTGCCCAAAAACCACGAACCCACACCCGCAAACATGTCACTCTCCTCCTACCTCGCCTCCAAATACCTCACCGCCGACCCTGGCCCCTCTTCCTCTTCCTCCACCAAAAAACGCAAGCGCAAGACCAAAGACGCATCCGCCAACACGGGCCTCATCATCGCCGACGACGACGCGGACTGGGCGCCCGTCCACAAAGATGACGAGGATGATACCATCGCAGTCGTGACATCTGGGTCCTCTGCCGAGTTCCGCAAAGCTAAACAGAGCGCGTGGAAATCCGTGCGTGAGCCGACCGCGGGGGGTGAGGATGCACAAGCCGCCGATGCGATTGTAGCGCAGGCGGTAAGGGAGAATGAGGAAGCGGGGAGGGGGGATGAGGATCCGAGTATTGTGAAGATGGGGGATGGGACGCATGCGGGCTTGCAGAGCGGAGCGGCGGTTGCGGAGCAGATGGAGAGGGCGGCGAGGAGGGAGAGGGCGAGGTGGGAGAGGGAGGAGCAAGAGGGGGGGCGGAGGGGGAAGGAGGAGGAGACGGTTTATCGTGATGCGACGGGACGGAGGATTGATATTAGTATGAGGAGGGCGGAGGCGAGGAGGGAGGAGGAGGAGAGGGTGAGGAAGGAGAGGAGGGAGAAAGAGGAGATGGGGGGGGAAAAGCAGAAGGAGGGGAGGGAGAAGAGGAGGGAGGAGCTGGAGGAGGCGAGGTTTATGCCGGTGGCGAGGGGGGTGGAGGATGAGGAGTTGAATAGGGAGTTGAGGGGGAAGTTGAGGTGGGATGATCCGGCGATGGCGTTTTTGACGCAGAAGGAGGATGTTGGAGGGGGTGGTGGGGGTGCGAGTACGGCTGCGGCGGGGACGGGGAAGAAGACGTATAAGGGGGCTGCGGCGCCGAATCGTTATGGGATTCGTCCGGGGCATAGGTGGGATGGGGTGGATCGCGGGAATGGGTGGGAGGGTGAGAGGTTCAGGGCGCTCAATCGGACGAAGAGGAATAAGGAGCTGGATTTTGCGTGGCAGGAAGATACTTGAAGAGCTGTTGCGGTTAATTCTAGGAGTAGTTTGGTTGTTAGGAAGAGAGACTGTATTATATCCCCGTAGCATAGAAGCTTGAATATTAATAATATCACCGTGTCGCATATTTGTAGGAATTTGGAAAATGGATAAATATTATAAATTACTTATTGAATAATATTACTACATTTGAGCAAGCTGAATACTCTCACACAGATATAGGCAAATAAAATCTGTGGATTTGAGATGGCCGCACAGAACCTGGTAACGACTAAAGCCAACATTGGTAACCGTACCTTCCCCCAACTTCAACTCGAACCATCGTCGTCTAAGCAGTGTGACCTGATGAGGGTCGCTCCTTCATCAACTTAAACACACTCACACCTCTTTCAACTCACAAATCTACCCACCTCCTTCTTCTCTACTCTCCATTGCACAATACAATCAGTTATCAAGTTTACGTTCAAGCAACTGATTGTTAAGGTTGGTCTCAATCTCATTCGAGCGTGTCTTTTCATTATCACATTCGAATTACTTACAACTTCAGGAACAACAGTGCCAACAACACCTTCTTGAAACTCCAAGACCTCCACATTTACCTCAAAGAACGCATTATTCACCGAACATCACATAAAGAGCAGTTTCGCCAGAATACCAAACCCCAACACTTCAAGCAACCTTCTCACCATGAGTCGTTGGGCTGAGATTACCTCACGCTGTGCGCGCTGGTTCAGCTCTTATACTTTCTTCGAAGCGTTCCTACTCTTCTGCGCTATCTTTGAGGTCTATGTCTTTGTCGGTTACAGCATATACTTTTACTGTGCTTCTGGACCTGTCAACCAAACCACAAGGTTCAGTGTCTGTCACTACGACTACACGGCCCAAACTCCGACAACGAAATGGATCAGCAGCATGGCTATGCTCGTAAGAGCCGCTTTTGCCGTCCCTGGAGTATATTTTCTAGCCAGGCGAATGCAGAGGGAAAGGTGGAAGGGAGAGGGTCTTGAAGAAATGCCTTTAGGCGTACTGCAGTTTGCAGCCGACAAACTGTGTACAAAGAATGAGATTCGCTCTTTGGTGGCGCAGAACAAAGCTTTGGTCGAGCAGCAGAATGCTATAACCCAGGAGCAGAATGCTATAGTCGTGGAGCAGGACGCTGTAACGTCGGATCTCGCGGCATGGGTATCAACAGTGTCGGCTTTGGTAACTCCTCTGTCTAATTATATTTTATCAAAGGGAAATGAACAGACAGGGGAAGAAGCTTCACCACTGGAGACAGAGCAACAGCAGGCTTTGGTGGAGCAGTTGGCAGCTGTGACGTCAAGGTTATCTGACGTGGTGTCAAAACATGTCGATTTCGAGGCGAAAAAGAAAAATGAGCAGACATTGCATGGCAAACTCCGTACGGAGACGTTAGTGGAAGAGCGTTTGGGAATTGAGAGAAAAAAGATAGAGACTGAGAAAGCAAAGTTGCAGGAGGAGAGAGAAAGCTTGGAAGCCGAGAAAGAGGCTTTGGAAGCAAAGGCGAAAATGCTGGGAATTGAGGAAGACAAGTTGCGAACAACGACACCAGAAGAGTTCACAAAGCTCATTGACGCACAGGAGAAGCTCCACGATAATCTGAATGAACTCCACGACGAGATAGAGGAGCCTAGCGACGATAAAGGTGCGGAGGAAATCGCCAAACTGGAGAAGGACTTCAGAGCCAAGACAAGGGAGTCATTTTTTTTGATGGCCGCAAATGATAAGCGAATTTCCGAAGCATGGGACTTGCTTGATTCGATGGACTCTATTACCCCAAAAATGCGGCAACAAAATGACTTCAACGACTATTACGTAAAGACAGTGGCGATGTTTCTTGCTGAACATATGTTGGAGGAGAATAAAACAGAGAAAGGGCCTGAAGTCGAAAAGCAGCTTGGTGCGAAGGAGGAGCCCCAGGAAGAGAAAGGGCCTGTAGTGCTCGAAGTGACTGAGGACCTTCCGGAAGTCAAAACGCATCCGGTAGAGGAAGGGCACCCAGTGGATGAGGAGCCCCGGGAGAAGGCAGTGCTACAGGTCCAAGATGGGCTTCAGTAGCCTTGTTTATGAGCTCAAAACATTCCATGTAGTGAATTGTTTGTTGAAAACAGAGCTTGGTTGCTACGAGGAAAACTACTGCAGTGGTGGAAGCTTGTGAAAATAATAGGTGGAAAAGTTGTATTACTTGTGGAACTACAGTGCTACGTGGAAGGTTGCTGGAAGGCTATCAAAGAATTAGGTGGAATACGGGTGTAAAAGCACAATCAGTTACCACAAACAAACATCAATGAAAGAGTATGCTCTCATTATATCCATCGATTCATTGTCATCCTATCGTATATATCGTACACTCATAAAGAACTCCCCCTTTCAGCCCTCAAATTCATAGAGCCCTGATATCTTACACACACCTCCTCGCGATCATTCCGAATCCGACGGACCGAAACCCTCAATACCATCATCTCCGTACCAGTCCAAATCCTCATAGTCTTCCATATCAAAGACCTCCTCAACCAAATTGTCATGCTGCATTCCCCACCAGGGATCAACAGCCTCATCCTCAACCCCAATAGGACCATGTCTACCCCAATAAGGATCAACATTATCACCCTGACCATCATCGCGGCACTCCTCATAAACCGCATCCGTCACATTTAGTTTATCGATCTCCATCTTAAACATCATCTCGATGTCATCCACATCCATCAAGTTCTCCTGAACCAACTCTCCGGACTCCCCCACAGGCGCGCCATGATTATTCCCATCCACCAACATCCCCCTAGCATACTCCTCATTCACCAACTTCTCCCAAGCGTACTCCTCATCTACCCACTTCTCCATAGCATCTTTCTCCTTCGCCAACTTCTCCTTAGCATCTTTCTCCTTCACCCACTCATCCCTAGCAATCATCTCCTTAAACCCAAACTCATTCATGATCTTACGCATCGCCCAAGCCAGCGTGTCCTTAACCCCCATCTCCCCCGGTCGAACCTCCAAGCCACGCTCCTTCGCCAGGTCAGACACATTCCCATTCTTGGCATCGGGAACGAGTCCCTCTTTCGCCTGCTCGGGAGTCACATTAAAGATCCACTGGTGCTCCTCAACGAATTGAGGCCAGGCAACGCCATCGAAGTAGGATTTCTCGCGCCAAGTCATGTACCCCTTCATGAGCGGTTTATTGTACTCTTTGCGCGCGAATCTGCGCTTGCGCGTTCCCTCGCGGGTCGCAGATAGGAAGAGCGAGAGATCGTAGTTGGGTGGATCGGCGGCGGGGTCGACCTTGGCAGGCTGGAGAATGGTGAAGCCCTCGACGAAGACGATGCCGCGGAAGTTGCCCTCTACAAAGTTGAGCCCGGGGAAGCCGACATCGCCGTTCAGCTTCGTCATGGCCTCGATCCAGTGTTGCACTTCGAGGCGGAGCTTGATGATGAAGGGGACGAGCTTGCGGGTGCCGTCTGGGAGCTCGGGGTATTGGACGGAGTTGGGCTCGTAGGTGAAGCAGCGGTGTGGCACCAGGGAGTTGGCCTTGATTGGGTTCTTGATGTAGCCGGATTTACCTTCCTTGAGGACGGCCATGGTGGGGTCTTGGAGGTAGGGGCCATAGATTCCATGGTCAACTTTGTATGGGGGCCATCTAGGCTTGTTGAATCTGACGGTTACGATGTTCGAGTTTTTATGAACCCCGATGATTTCGTCTTCCAGGATGGGCTCCTCTTTCTTGGCAGGCTCATTGTTCTTGACAGATTGGCCATCCTGGATAGATGCCTCTTCATTGACCCATTCTTCCCCTTTCGTTGATTCATCCCCCTTGATGGGAGTGCTGGGATCACGCGGGTCGTCATTTATGACTTCGATCTCGGGACCATCAATTCCTGGTTTCTTCAGAAGGAAGCTGTAATCCTTGACCTTACCCCTCTCAGCAATTTCCATGTCCGAGTCGAGCTTGGAGAACTTGGCACGCGCAATAGCGATGGCGAGGGCACCAAAGTCAATAATAAGGCGCGTATCGCGGTTCTTGCCACTGCGCATCTGGAGGCTGAGAACTTCTCTATTGTAAATGGGCGCATCATATCTACGGGGAATGACATCCCGATACTCCTGGATGAGTCGGTCCTCGTGCACCGGTGTGATCCTGTCGGCTTCCTCTACCGTGAAACCCTTGAGCATGCATTTGCGTGTGACGAGACGCTCGCCCATCCACTCTTCAAGGTAGCACTCTACCCATTCAACTTGGGGCCCAGTAGGGAGGTTGTTGGGAACCAAGTAGTCGTCTTGATGGAGGGCGACGGAGGTTAAACCGCTTCCAGGTTTAGCAGTGCCGTTGCCAAAGACATGAAGAAGGAGGTTGGAGAGGGTTGTCTTTCCGCTTGAGGTTGGGCCTGCGATGGCAATGACGAGGCGCTCAGGGGGCGGTCCAGGTGGAGATGATGGAGCTGTGCGTGCTCGAGACGCACGCACGGCTGGGGGCGTTACGGGCCACCATGGCGCTTCAGATAATGGCTCTGGAGAGATTGGTACTGGAGACGGCAGTGGTAGAGACGGCAGCTCTGGAGGCGATGGTGGAGACCATAGCTTTTCAGCCCACGGCTCTGGATACGGCGGTGACAGGGACGTGCATGGTGGGTTCTTGACTGCTCTGGACTTGGTTGGGGTCTTGGGAGCTGGAGTCGTGGATTCCGGGGACGTCGATGTTGGTGTCTTGGCTGCTGGAGACGTGGATTCATCCGACGACGATGATGTTGGAGTCTCAGCTTCTGGAGACAAAGTTGCCGACGACGATGATGCTGGGGTCCCGGCTTCTGGAGACAAAGTTGCCGACGACGTGGATCCAGGAGTCTCGGGTGCTCGCAATGCAGGTGGTGATGGGGATCGTCCAAACGCAACTTCATACATCACTTCAGCCATCCATAATTCAGCCAATGTCCTGTCACCATCGCTTTCATCGGACGATCCAGACGATGTGGACTCTGTGTCCGAGCCAGATGAGTGGGACATCGTTGCTGTTTGTGCCCCTTTGTTTTGTGGTCTGAAAGATCAAACTGGTTCTTTCTTGGTGATCTTTTCACGCTTTGTTTTGATATTGAGGAAATGGAATAAACAAGCCCAATCAAGTGAGCTTCAGCGTGCTTTGTGCTGCTGATATTCTTTGCACAGTTTGTGATGAAGAAAAGTAGAGAATCAGGCTCGTTCCCGGTGATTCTTACGGATTTGTTGTGAATGTTGAAAGGAGAACGGTCAAACTCGTTCCCGGTGACCTTTGCCCCTTTGCGATGATAATTGCTGAAAGATAGAAGTCCAAACTCGTTCCTGGTGGACTTCTACTTTGTAAAGATTGCTGCAAGACCAAACTCGTTCCTGGTGGTCTTGTAACAGTGTTGTGATGGTGAGTGAGGAAAAGTGGAAGGACAAACTCGTTCCCGGTGAACTTCCACTTTGTTGGCGTGCCGAAGATTGGAGAGAAGAAAGGAGAAGAGAAAAGAGGAAAGCAAAGAAGTGAGAACCAAACTCTTTCCTGGTGGTTCCCAAAAGCCCCTGTGTCGATGGTAAATGCGATGGTGAAGTGCAGACGCGTAAACCCTCCCTCTGTT
This sequence comes from Pseudogymnoascus sp. 03VT05, assembly GCA_001662645.1. Classification (NCBI taxonomy): domain Eukaryota; kingdom Fungi; phylum Ascomycota; class Leotiomycetes; order Thelebolales; family Thelebolaceae; genus Pseudogymnoascus; species Pseudogymnoascus sp. 03VT05. The sequence goes on from KV459415.1 coordinate 114,440, forward strand.
GACAATGTGCCAGAGAGCGAAGTGAATCGGAAGCGAAATAGGGGGGCCAAACTCATTCCCGGTGGCCCCCTTATTCGATGGGATTCCGTGGCCGCTTCCGCCAGACGTCGTCATCAGTGAATCCGCCAGGCCTGATTCGCCGGCAAGCGTCAGACCCGCGCCCCCTTTCCACCAGCGAGGTGAATCTATGTTCACCGTCGCCCCCCCTCCCCCCATCGTCGCCGTCGCCCAACTCCCATCACCGCCCGCCTCACCTCGACCGCACCGTCACGTGGCGACCTCCAAAAGCCACCGGCTCAGTTGGCTTCTAAGAGCCCCGAACTGGCCAGCTGGCAGGGGCGGGCTTCATCCCTTCCCAACCCCTCGGTCACCACGATCTGGCTTGGCCTCAGTAGCCGAAGAACAAAGCCACTCAAACGCACCGCGACAAGAAGAGTCGCTCCGCACGCCGTCTCGATCCAAGGCAGCTGGGTGGTCATCACTCCAGCACCAGCTCCAAGGCAGTATCGAGGGCCCATCGTTGCTCAGCACCGGGCACACGCGATCTGGCCTCCCACGTCGACCACCACCCCTCTTGGGCTTCTCTTTGCCCCCCATCGGCACCACCATCCTCCTCACGCCGGAGGCCGACAACACCCACCCAC
>KV459415.1:126276-143736 GCA_001662645.1 Pseudogymnoascus sp. 03VT05
GCGGGTGGTGAGGCGCTTGGTGGATGTTGGTGCGGGGGTTGAGGAGAGGGATATTGAGGCGGATGAGGATGTGGAGTGGACTGCTGAGGCTGATGTTGAGGATGAGGAGGTGGAGTTGAAGAAGAGTGTGGAGCGTGATGTCGAGGCTGAGGAGGTGCAGGAGATTGCAGCTCGTGATGTCCAGGCCGAGGAGGTTGGGGTTGAGGCGATTGAAGAGCGCGATGCTGAGGCCGAGGAGGTCGATGAGATCCCGGATCGTGGTATCTATGCTGATGAGGTCGAGGAGATTTCAGAGCGCGATATCGAGGAAGACGAGGTCGAAGAGATTTCGAAGCGTGATGTCGAGGAAGACGAGGCCGACGAGATCGCAGACAGCGGTATCTACGCCGATGAGGTCGAGATTGAAGAGCGTGATATCGATGAAGAGGAGGTTGGGGAGATTACAGCCCGTGATATCGACGAAGAAGAGGTAGAGGAGATTCCAGACCGTGGCATCTACGCCGACGAGTTGGAGGAGATTGAGGTTTAAGGTGGTGATTTGAGATTTTGCTAGATATGTTGGATAGGTGATTTTGGTAGACTTGGTTGGGAGGAAATGAAGTGGCGATGAGAAGGAAGGGAAATTGTTATATTTTCGTACACTTGTTATATATTTGACTGAATACAGCTCATTTTACTACGCGAATTGGACTCACCCGACCATCCACAGGCTCTATAGAGAAAGTTGAAATAACCCACGGGTCGGTCCGCCTCAGGCTAGGTCCTGTATTGGTCTCTCGGCGAACTGACCATTCCGCGCCAAGTACTACTAAATTATCATGATTTTTATATATACATATAATACAGTCGTAGTCTATTAAATAAAGTTTATAACAAGGTAACAACTTAAAGTGTTTTCGTACTTGGGTTGGGAAGAACTCGTTGGCAACTCCGCGTACCAAGACCGTGGTGTGGGTCTAATTGCAAACCCTGTTCCCCTGAAATGTGATGGGCAGCAGCTTGAGGGCAGGATGTGGGTCTAGAATTGTGAAGTGTTACAGGGCGTATTAAATGCGCAGGAGTGTTAAGATGCCATGGAAACAGTACGTGGAATTTGTTACTACTGTGTATAGGTATACTGATAAAGACTGAAAAGAGTCAATCCTACAATGACGACCTACAAAATGCGCGGATTTTACAAATTTGGACGGGAGTACCTGGCACTAAACTCATAATCTATTCCTAGCATTATGCATTAATGCCTAGCTTACCCTGCTGGTCGGTCACTGGTCTCACCCTTGTCGTGGGGTCCATACACTGCAGAAAAACATTCCGTTTTTACGCAGCTCTGCATCCTTTCGCATGGGTCGATATTCATATTATTAGCCAAAACCCCAGACGGTTATTTCAGCCCTTCAGCCCATGCTGCTTTTCCAGCGCGTATACCTGCCACTTCAGATTGTCAGAATTATAAGAAATCGGCCATGCCTCGACGACGAGCGCACACACCTAGTGTCTCCTCTCATCTCCAGCGATGGCATTCGCCGCTTCTCCGAACCCCGTGAATGATCACCTTCTGCAAGACAGCGAGGGTTCTGAGAATAAACCTCAGTTCACAATCGATGGCCACGAGATCCAAGAAAATGGCCACACGGGGACAGTCAAGCCACCGCAACTACAGCGGTATTGGATGCGAACCCTTGCCTTGATCCTAATTCCGCCCATCATCACGATTTGGTACGGCATCATCTGGGTACGGCTTGTCTTGGGTATCGAGAACGACGATGCAGCCAAATACCGCGCGTTCTCTGGGTCTCTGATCTACTACTCCTGGTTCATCATCGGTGTGTTCGGGTTGTCGTGGGCGCAGTTTGGACTTCTTGGCGTGGAGCTTGCGATGCTTCAGACGCCGTTCTGGAAGGCGTCCAATCTTGTCGCGACATTGATGCACTCCAACACCACCTGGAGTAGCCCTTCAGGCTGGTGAAAAGCGGTCTATCATCACGAATTTTACAGGCTGTGGTGTTTGCTCTCCCTCCTAAGCATCATTCCGTTTATCGCGTTTCCCCTCTCCGGTCTTGTCTTCGAGCTCGGTGATGGGCATATCAAGACGTCGGGGCACCCTTTTGTGGCAGGATGGAACACGACCACTTACAACAATGCATCAATAGTAGATCCCGACACGGCAAGTGCTTGGAAACAGGGATTAACCCCAACCATTCCGGGCTTCGGAGTAGTATACACTGCTCCGGATGTTGACAGGTCTGGGCATTCTTGCCTTAGGAAGGTGCCTAATACTCTACCTCTGACGGAGTCAATTTCCGACATGTTCCTCGCGCCGCAAGCTGATGCACCGATATCTGGCAAGGCATGGGGGCTTCGGGTTAAGTATGACTGCCCTATCGTCCTCAAAGCCTCTGAATTCACAATTCTAAGCGAGAAGCCTGTGTCCATATTCTCATTCCTAGACGATCACGACGGGAAATGGCCCGTCGTCAATCTCCGGACTCCGTCGGGCTCTTCGATCCAGATCTTCAACAGCAGCAGTACCCCTGATAGCATGAACATGTGGTTGTATTCCGAAATGAGGATGGATGTTTCGACGCTTGTGGGGGCTACGTACAGGAACAGGACGTCAGACAATGACACGTTAGGCGGCAACAATTCCTACGACATTCCCGTCGATATATCCGAGTCGATGGTATTAGAATACGCCCTGTGGCAGCTCCAGTTTCGCGCCTACTACGACAAACCCAACGAGATACTCCCCTTTAATTCTACTCTTGGTCCCGTCATTGAAGGAATGGGCAGTCCTTTCTTCCTGTCTGAGAACAAGACACTTGTTAGTAACAGCACTTTTTTCAAGATCCGTCAAGGCGGAAATTTTACAGTCTCGGAACCCGGTGGATCTCCTGTCGGGCTGAACGCCTCGATCACCGATCTTCGCGATTATTTCAACCCGACAGTATTAACGGACTACAAATTAACGACGTATCCAGAGCCTGTCGTAGACCCTATCATAGACGTGGCGGCACCCATCGGTGTTCGCTGCATTGTCTCTTCAGGCGCTGGAACGGCAACTCTAGACGGCGTAACATCATCCTTCAGCGACTTCTCTCGGGTTGATCCCGACAGTAATACCCAGGGCCAGAAAGGGGGCGTTTTTGGCCACAAGACTCAGGCAATGCTGTATAGGACGCGATTTTCCGACTTTTATAGCACCAGCCACTTGCCGGGCCTGAAATCGGCTGACGGCAACTTGGGGAGATACCAAGGCTACATTCCTTCTCCGTCACTGCTACGATCTGTTCTGGCTGCATACGGCACAGATGCTATTAGCCGCATGTACGGTCTCATACCCGGGTTGGACGGGGAATGGGAAAGCACTGACCTTACGTCTTCGCGCGAGGGGAAGATCCTGACCGCCGCATCGCTGATACCTGGACACGGGACGGGGTATGCTGTTCTGGCGCTGTTTTGTTTGTGGTCGGGGCTTTCGGTGATGCTGGGTTTGGTATACGGGTTCCGTAAGACGCCGTCAGATAAGTTGGATGGATATAGTATGTTTAAGCATGGTGCGGATATGGCGGATGATATTAGGCATGATGATAGGGTCTTGAGCGGGCAGACGTTTTACGAGAATAAAACGTTGCAGGCGCTTCCTGGTATGTAATTGAGCTATCTGCAGGGGTTTATGGTGGGCTTTCGGATAAATAAATAATAATAATGCTGAAACAATTGGCGTTCATCTCATCTTGTTGAGCCACAATATGTATTCTAAGTGCCAACAAACTCAACTCTACATTCCAACACCCACTAATGTTTGAAAATCTGGTAATATTATTTAGTAACTAAATATGCGTAACTTCGCAACTTCACCCAGTCTAATCACCCATAAAAGCCTCCTTTCATCCCAACCCTTCCAACTAAATACCAATATCCGGGGCCGGGCCAACGAACGGAGGAATCGTAGTTGGGAGATCATAAGGATCCTTGAGAGCATATTCATAGAACTTCCTAGCATCAAATACCTTCTTACTGTTGACATCGAAATGTCTCTCACCAGTGCAATCCTTAAACTTGAGCCAGTTGCTTTTGATTGATGCATTGGGACCAGCGACAACGGGGTCGTTGACGTTCTCGTAGTACGAGTTCTCGACAAGGAGTTGTGTGTGGCCGCGGGCGTAGTTGCCGTAGGAGGTGATGTTCAGATGGTAGTTGTTGAACATGTGGCAGTACTTGAGGTTGTCGGCGCTGGGGCCGCGTTGGTTGGTTGAATTGAAGAAGTTGTCGTTGATCTGAAGGTGTTAGTATGTGTTTTTTTTTATCTCGGAAGGGGGGAGCTTACAGTCATTTTGGAGATTACATTCTCTGTCCAGCCAATTCCGAAGGCCTTGTTGTGCTCGGAAAGGAGGTTATTTGATACTGTGACGTAGTCTGTGTCCTTCCGTAGATCGATCAATCCGTCTGCCATTCTCGCAAACTATCATAGTGTCAGTAAATCAATTTGATATATCTTGTGGGATTGATGATGGTTACCTTGCAGTGATCAATCCAAATATTCACACCCGTATCAACCTGAATCCCATCCCAATCCTTCGACTTCCCATTATAATCCTCTGGGATATAAGTATCCCTAATCTCCAAATTCCTCAAAATGATATTCTTCTGGTTATTAATCCCAAACCCACCGCCCACAACAGCTCCAGTCTTACCCACGCCAATAATGGTCTTGTGGCTCTTAATCGGGACCTCGAAACCTTTGGGCTCGGAAGTCAACACACCGTCGACGCGAATAATCAATGGCTCCTCCATGGCCGCATACTTCACCAGATCGGCATGAGTAGTTACCGTGACAATGCGTCCACCTTTGCCTCCTGTGGTGCCGCCATTGAGCGAGGCGAAACCGTGTGCTACTTCATCGCAGCGCGCACATGAGACCTCTGTCGTTGGGGCAGCGAGAGCGACGGGGGCAAGGAGAAGTGCCGCAGCACTGAGTTTTGAGAAGAGCATGTTGACAATTGGAAGGAGATGTGTTGGGTGTCAATAGAAACTTTCTATTTTCTACAGACGATCATCGTGTTTTATAGGAATTATTCACGTCCATTTAGGGAAGGCTTCTTGCGGAAGAATTCTCTACAATCGCCGGCCAAGATGGCATAGTTATTCCATCAAAGTGAGACTACAGAGGTATTGTTTGTAAGAGTCGCCTACAAAAAAAGCCGTTCGCAAGAGAGCTTCTCCGAATCCCGCTGATCTAATGCTAAGAAGCGTGGCAAAAGCTAGGGTAATCTTGTCCGAGTCTTAGATCTCGGTGGTGTCGGTTCCTCGGCCATGGATTTTTATCATTGCCTAGCACAAGGCCAAGAGACGTCAGTGGAAATTGAAACAATTTCCATCAATGAGACTTCTAGATCGTCGATGTTGATATCCGAAAGTTCATCTGGGGAAGGTTAGAGTAGATCCGGTTAATTATTCCGGTTGAATGTGAGAGCGGGGAGGTGCGGGGTGCGGGGGTGCCTAAGCGCAGCGTCAAGAGTGGGAGCAAGCGCGGTTCTACCAATCTCCGCTGTCAAATATGCATGTAATGTGATTGGTACAGGATGCTCGGTTTTCTGAGCTTTATGGTTGTATGTGCTTCTTCTTCTCATAGCCCACAAATACCGTCAACACTACACAGAAAGGGGCTACGTTGGCAAAATCAATGCTCACTTCCGTGATTCTTATTTCTGTATTAAATACGGCCGATTATATATTACAGTGGTATCAGTACTCAACAGCACGCAATGCATATTATACAACTCGCCTTCCGGGAGCCCCCTCCTGGAGTGCACTGCTTCCATCCCCAAGGCGGGCACTCGCTGCATCGCCAGCGCTATGCTCGCTCGCGGCATCTCCACGTACACTATTCCCATCTCCCGTGCGGGCACCCGCCACATCCGCGACACTTTGCTCGCTCCCCCGCTCCCCCTCGGAAGCATCGTACGTTGGAGGGCCATCAGTAGCGTACGTCGGCGGGACACCCAGCTCATACGCGGGAGGTTTAACTACAGGCTGTGGTGTCCACATCTCGATGCCCCACACCTTCTTAACCCAAGGGCCCTTAAAACAAAGGCGCAATAAGTACGCCACAACCAGAAAGCCAGGGATCCCAAGCCCAAGACCGAGTTCCAGCTGCAATGGCAGCTTACTTTTAGGGGGATGACCTCTGCAGTCGCTGGAGTCGAGTTTGGGGCTTGTGATGCGCGTATAGTCAGAGGCGATGGAGCTGCAGTAGAAGTCGCTTGAGTAACTTTTGATTATGAGCCTTACAAGCACGTAGAGTGAGGAAATGGAGACGCTAGTTGGGTGAGCGGTGGGTACAGTGGGGGAGTGAGGGAGTACTGACGCGGTAACGTCTCCCAGGAGTTGGAGAGTTTCGGTTACGGCCCCCACCGGCTCCATGGTGACATTTAATGGGGTAGAGGTGTTGACTTCGAATCTTTCGATGCTGTGGAGGGAGGAGAAGGAAAGGCTGGTAAATATTAGTTGGATGAAATGATGATGGGTTAGGCTGCTACATACGATCTAATTGTTCCAGCGGCTGAGAGATGTCTAAGGTCTGACAGGCTCGGCAGGCTGATATTGAGTGGATTTCCGTGTGTCAATATCCGTAATTTTCCAGCATCAAGATACCTGTCATGTCCTACTTTGGATAGCCGTGGCATGGACAAGCTATCACGCCAATCAGCGCTGTAGTTGAGAGGTTCCTAGTGGATTTCTTACCTTGTGATGTTTCCTTGAAGATAAATCGATATGGCATTCTGTAGCGCAGGAAAGTTGATATCCAACGGGACTTGGTCGACACTATCGACGATCAAGTATTCTAAGAATTTCCTGTCGCTTTTGGGTTTCCTAGATACTCTCATGGTGCCCCCGGCGGCTAGAAGAGGGAAGTTCAACCTAAAAAGTACTGGATTAGAAGCCGTACATTGCGGTTGCTGCGTATGGAAGATAACACACCTAGTGGCATTTCCAATGATCTGCAAATCAACAGTCCTAGTCAGAGACGGGAAGTCTACAAAGCAGCCCTCAACTGCATCTAGTGTAAGAGAGTCATTTAATGCAGTCAGGCTCGGGAACGAGATAATCGTACGTGCGGGAACACCATGGATTTCGATAAATCTGGCATTTTTCAGGTCAGGGACCTCAATCGAGGTTAGCAATGGTACTGGAGGCTGTTGCTGCTGTTGTTGTCGCTGAGAGTAGTGGCTGACTGTGATAAGCCCATTGTAAATCGTCGTGACATTAGGAAAGTAAAAACCACCCGTATAATCGGCTGCGATAATCACGGGGCCGTCTATCTCGGTGCATCCAGCATACTTTATGTCCAGCTCTTGTTGATTCGAGACTTCTTTCTTGCCCCCCAGCCTAGCAATTATAGAATCTTCGTAAATGCTGCATTCGATAGCCAAGGTATCTGTGGAATCATTTTATCAGCAAGAGCAAGAGCAGGAGCGAGAGCAATAGATAAAAGCCACATAAAGAGACAGGTTGGATTATGGCTTACCCGAAACAGCGAGCGCAAGGAGAAGAAAGCGCAGACTCGTCGTCGCCGTCGCAAACCAGGAGCGCATCATCAATGTTCTCTCGGCGCAACAGAATCCCGATCACGATCATCACCGATCAACAAAGTGGGCATGCGCCACATCTTTATCCAAAAGGGGGAAATCAAAACTAGACGTTCTGGATCAGGCAGCATAGTTAATTGGCTTGGCATGAAAGATTTATGCTACATAGTATGAGCTTGGCGGGTATGAGAAGGCTGGGCGAGAGAGTGTTACTGGACGGACTGGGATGGGTTAAATGTTGGTGACGGGAGACAGGCCTAACTGGGCGACCAACAACCTGACAGGTGGGGTATATCCCTCGTGCCAGGAGCCGTAGTAGTCTGTTAACAAGCTCGTGGCTGATCCTTGGCCCCTGGCTGGCCGGTCCGCACCACCGCGCCCACTGATCTCCAGCATAACTATACTAAGGCTAAGATGGTCGTGTTGGAACTTCATAAAATACTTAGCAGTATTAAACTCCATATCTTTTGTCGTAACGACTTGGATGACGTTTGGCGGAATGCCCGCCTGCACGGCTAGTGCAGTTAACGCCAAAGTGCACAGTGGCGTCTCGCTCGGCGGCTTTACAACGACTGTACATCCTGCTGCAATTGCGGGTGCTATCTTCCGCGTAATCATCGCAATGGGGAAGTTCCAGGGCGCAATGATACCACAGACGCCAATGGGTTGGCGTATAACTAGATTCGTGCTGCCTTTGTGCTGAGAAGGAATAATATCCCCGTATGAGCGTACTGCTTCTTCCGCAAACCAGCTAATAAATGTGGCACCGTATTCCACTTCGCCGCGCGCTTCTGCCAGTGTCTTCCCGTTCTCCATCGTCAGGAGCACGCCAAGGTCCTCGGCATGTTGATGAATGAGCGCCGCCTAACTATGAAGCATCTTTGCTCGAACGGTCACCTTTGTATTTCTGAACGTTTTGAACTCTCTGTGTGCATGTTCAATTGCAGTGGTGAAATGCTCCGTTGACAGGCTGGGGATGTTGGCGATAATCTTGTTGGTAGCAGGATCATAGACGGGAAAAGTGGTGCTTCCGCTCACCCACTCGCCGCCAATAAATGATTTATCATGCGGGATAGACTTGTCCGTAAGAGCCGCCTCGATGCTCTCTGGGTGCACAAAAGGTGTGTGAGCGTCGCCCATTTTGAATTGTGCAGGAATTGGTTCTGGCACAGGTAGGAGTAAAGTTTGATATGGGCCTTCAGATAGGTTGACTGTGATCTGGTTGTACTTCGTAGATATGTTTAAAAGAAGCTAATTGTAGAGGTTCACATCCTTAACCTTATACTCAGAACAGAGGGTGGAAAGTGAGAACTCGGACTAAGGTCTCGGCTTTATGGACAGAGCCGGGCGACGCACTACTTGCCCATACAGTATGGTACGAAAACAAGCCGCTCCAATTTTATCGGTTAATAGTACTGCTATCGAATAGTACATGCTCCTGGGACTACAAATGCAATCCGTGATTGCCGGAGGCGATGGGACCCGGACAATAGTGAATGCCGCTTTTTTGCCTCCATGTTGCTCGCCGAATTCACCACTGCGTCTCCGCATCGGCTCCAGACCTGCCCCCACCAACGTCTATTCTGGATATAATCTTATATAGTTATAGCCTTGACATTAGCTGAACTGCGGCACGTGAGGCAGCAAAAATTAATAGAAAAAATAACGAGGTTGATTCTTAAATTGTCAATCAATAACATCTATTTATGGTTACATAGAGGCATAAAATATTTACATATTGCAAAGTTGCAGAAAAATGCATATCTCCAAGTCGATTGGATTCTCATACGCTAAATAAAATCTCATGTTCCTTCATCTTCTCGAATAACTTGAAAGCCTCTGGAGCCTCCTCGAGCGGCATTTTGTTCTGGCGCAAGAAGAGAAGCTTGTCCTGTAATTCCTCCAACACCGCAGCGGTCTCGTCAAAAAGACTCCGTACAGGACACCGGCCAAAGGCCAATGTCACATTTTTCGAGTAGAGAGCAAAGCCTGGGAAGCTGATCTGTTCATTGTGCACTCCCACACTAGAAATTTTGCCGAAGGGGCGAGAGCGTCGACGTGGCCAACAACTTCCATTACGACGTCTGCACCACGGCCAGACGAAGCTTCCTTGATCTTCTCAATTGGATTGTCTAACAAATTGATCGGAATTGCACCTAATTTCTTGGCCGCTTCCAGTCGTTCCGGGATCGAGTCCACAGCAAAGACCTTGGCTTTGTTATTGGTGAAATGGAGAGCTGATGCGATTGCGCAAATCCCTACGGGGCCACACCCAAGAACCACGGCTACAGTATCTTCCTGTTGCTTTTCGGGTAGGTTCTTGAGAAATCGACTGGCAGCGAAATATCCCGTTGGGAATACACCTGCCATCAAAACAAGCAAGTCTTCTGCAATCATCGACAGGGCTTTCACCAACGATGATGTGACATTCGTTACTAGGAGACATTCGGCTTGTCCTCCGTCCAAAGAAAAAGTCGGTGTGATACACCCAAGGAGTGCAGCCTTTAAACACCGGCTGGATTCGCCTTGATTGCAATAGAAGCAGCCGCCGCAAGAAGTGGAGAAGGGAACAACGACATGATCACCGATCTGATGATTCTTGACGGAGTCGCCTAAAGCCACTATATGTTCGACTGTTTCGTGCCCGCAGACAAATCCAGGCGTTGCTTTCTGGTGGCCTCGATAGTAACGCTGCGCGCAAGTAAGCAAATGATAGTGAATTCAGAGAGGACGATTAATCCAATATCCGCATCGCATAGATATAATTTAAAGGAATACGTACCAAGTCGCTGCCGCACAAGGCCGTGGAAGAGGCCTTAAGAATGGCATCGGTGGGCTCGCGAATCCGAGGAGTTGGTTTGGTTACAACTTTGACGTCGAATGGGCCGTTGAAGACGACCGCCCTCATTTTATCAGGTATTGTTGAACCAATGATAGATATTTGACTGTAATCAACTAGATTGGCAAATAAATACGAAAAATATCAATTAACTCGAACAGTATTCAATAGAAGCATAACATTTATACGAACTATAATACCAGGGAATCCGCTGAGTCTTGGGTTCTTGGTTACATATCCACCTTCTTGATTTTGATCCACAAGACCTTTTCTGCACTCCTATTGCCTTTGGATATCCGAAGATAACTCAAATATTGCCAGGCCATAATTAGTTACTTTGTGCTCTGGCGGCAAGTACGGCAACAGTTATACCGCTACATATTGCCGATGCTTCCCTACTTCCACACGGCCCATATAGCCGATCGATGCTTCCGTACTTTCACATGGTCCATACAGCCGATGCTTCCATACTTCCACACAAACCATATAGCCGATGCGGTAATGGCCCGAACACGACAGCCAACTATTCACACCGACAGGCGGCACTCAACAAGCAGAAGAAATGACTTCAAATCGCAACAAAATTGGGGATAAAATGGTTGGGGTATGTGTGAGGCATACCACACAGTATATAACTACACCATTTGATATAAAGTTAGCTGTGGAATACCGGTGCCAACGCTACCAATTTAACGCCAGAAAAGCCTGCCCAAGATGCCTCACTCAAATATGATTCGAGTGGGTCGACCTTGCTTGACGTGTACACCTCAACGATCCTGTTGGGCTGAGAGGCCCGCCAATAAGAACAAGAGAACTCATGTGGTGGCTGTCTTTACTGACGGTTGGAACCGGCCCTTTAATCGTAAGGACGATCGAAAGCGGCGGCAAAGGTTTCTCGAAAGCGATGAGAAGGTCTCGGGGTTTACTGCTGTCTTTTGTCAAGACTGGAAAGATGGCGACGGTGATGAAGATTTCGAGCCATCAGATACGGGTGATTCCCCAAAGCCGCTAGCCTCAACATGGACTCCTTGTGAGCATGAAGGGTACTATAGCCCGTTTAGCGCAGCAACCACCTCTTCATACACATCCCCTACGCGGCATATATATTCATTTAGAGGCTCTGCACCACCTACGCCAATGGCTGCGGAAACCATCGACTCACCACTCATAATGTCGACAGACAACGAAGATACAACCGCGGAGGGATACGAATATCTAGAATACCAAGCAGAAAGCCCGCCGGATGTTATGAACCCCATGACACCAAAAACCATACCCGCCACGGACGAAGGTGGTATGGCTCCCTTCAGAGGATAAATAGTCGACCACCACTGGTTATCATGGAATGAAAAGAGAATAAGGGAGGGCGGGGGGTTCGATTACTGGAGCTCATTTATAGAATGTAACATTATTGCTGGTGGCAATCATGGGCTTGATGGTTGTCAGGGTGTAGGTACTACACTAGAGAAGAGTCTCGAGTGTAGGTTTGACGAGTTTATTGATTATTAGATAGCCACACTGAAGATGTGACGGGTTAGACCACATCTCGAAGCTAAGTTATGTATAATATCCGTAACAAAAACTACCCTCGTAAACAGGAGGCCAAGTTGCAAGGTTTCTATTTCTGCTATATTTATATGAGGGAATAAGTGCTATAATACGCTGCAATTTTATCTGAATATTCCTAGACTCCACGAGCGCAATTGATTGTGATCATTTTTAAATCCCAATGGGTTGAGGGCTCCCAAAATTCCAATTAATTAAAACAGTAGACAATTTGTACGACTAATATACGCTCATCTGTTAACTTTTTATCTCTCGATATTAGAACTCATGCTGTTTGATATATTCGACGAGTATCTTATCTTGATTGAGCCGTGTTACCCGTCCGGGCTTGGCGCATCCTGACAGGATACCCCACATACCCTATCACACAGACTAGCATACGTCGGCAACATCAACTTTGTACTGTTGTATGTCGGCAGTGGCATTACCGATAGGCGGCTATTTCAGTTCGTGCCACATCACTTCCGCGAGTCCAGTCCTATTTGGAGCCCTTGGTCAAACTGTAGCAACTTCGCCAGAAGATGCCCTCGGCGCCGAAAAATTGGTTAACAGACAGCATCAGGATTGCTTAATAGGTTTTTGATGTGCTATTCTATCTATTTAATCAACCGTTATGTACACCATTTCCCGTATCCACATAGCAATATCCTTATTTCTTTGCGGCATACTCTTCGTCAGTCACCTGTTCATACCAATCGATCTTCCCTAGTGTAACAGCCTCATGAACCATATAGCTTCCGTCGTCAGCACCATGCCAGTGATGAGACCCAGGAGGACACCAGATAACATCCCCTACAGCGATCCGTTGAGGTTGATCTCCCTTCTCGCAAATCCATCCTGATCCGGCTGTAACCCGCAGCAGTTGGCCCCCCTCATGGCGGTGCCAATTAGTCCTCGAACATGGCGTAAAGTTGACATTTACTACGGACATGTTGTCCTGTCTGATGACCTGATCCAGCCAGACGTCGCCAGTGAAAACGCCCATTGCTTTGCCGTGAACTGATGGCACTCCTGCGCGTGAATTGTGCACCACTTTCATGGTAGTGGTTTTGGTGGTGTCCATAATGTCTTGCTGGATGTTGGAATAGATAGTTGGAAGTTATCAGCTGAATAAATCCGAGCGACAGTGACAGTGACGAGAGGTTATGGTATATGGGTATGTGGTTATGTGCCAAGAGTTTTTCCCGCGACTGAACGACAATTACCCCATACTTCTATGGACAAGTGCACAGGCTTTATACACCTCATAACTCCGAAACGGAGCAGTGGATCTACAGTGGTCGGTCTTTGTGGAGATATCTGCCGAGATTATGTGGAGTCATGTACTCGTGGACTATGCACAGGCTACGTTATCTTGTCCAAGTACCGATGCCGAGTTTCTCTCTCAGAATGCTTTGATTTATCAGCATAATAGCCTACACTAAACATGGGGAATATAGAGGATATATCAAGAGGACCACATCATATTCAATCTAAGTCTTTGTTCATATTACTCGAAGTATTTCACGCTCTTAACATTATTCACCTCTTTTACAATGTCCCCACTACCGTCTACGATGAACTCAGTAGTACTCTCTGGGCTGGGGGCACTGAGATGCTCAAATATTCAGAGACCCAGTCGCTTCCAGAATTGAATGAGGGGGAGGTTTTGGTCAAAAACACGTTTGCCGAAATTAACTTTGTCGACATCTACTACCGCACCGGCGTGTATCCTTCCAAATCTCTCCCAGATATTATTGGAAATGAAGCGGCTGGGACGATTGTGGCAATACGGGAGCCAAATCCGCTGGATTTCAAAATTGGTGATAGAGTCGCCTGGATGGGACGGGGTGGGTACGCCGAGTACACCGCCGTGAACCATGCCACGTGCGTGATAATTCCGTCAGAAGTTTCAGACAGAGACGCTGCTTCGGTTCTTCTGATGGGTATGACCGCTTTGTCTTTGGTGAAAAAGGCTTATGCTGTTCAAAAGAGCCAGACTGTGTTGGTCCATGCTGCAGCAGGAGGTGTTGGGTTATTGATGTGTCTATCGTTATTGGAACAGCTGGAAGTCCACGGAAGTGCGCAATTGCCAAAGAACACGGCGCAACGCATGTAATTGACTATAGAGCCTCGTCGGGCACGGGCTGGATTGAGCAGGTGAAAGAGATCACAAATGGGCAGGGGGTTGACGTCGTAATTCCAGCTTCTTTGCAGTGTATTTCCTGCTTATTATTTGCTAACCTGATGCCTTTAGGTCTATGACAGTGTTGGAAGGACACGTGGGAAGGTAGCATGGACGTCGCAAAGCGCAACGGTAAAGTAGTGTTTACTGGTGTCGCAAGTATGTTTAACGCTCTTATGCTTCTACGTGTCAAGCTAATCTTTCAGGTGGACCTATTCCAGACACTTTGATGCAAAGGCTCGGAGAAAAAAACGTTTCTGTAATGCGATCATCACTGAAGAATGTGGTTGCAACAAGACCGGAGTTTGAATTTTACGCCACTAGTGTACTTGATCACCTCAAGAATGGCAAGATAAAAGTGAAAATACATCACGTATATTCATTATCCAATGTACCAAAAGCTGGAAGGAACACTACTGGCAAGCTTCTGTGAAGTTGTAGAAAATTGCAAGCAAACGACAATAAAAAATGCACAAGAATCTACGTCGAGTTTATAATTACAAGCCACAGGGTAAATATAGCTGCGGTTGCTCATAATGCAAGTCTCGATGACGAGGGTTTGCGGTTTGGTTTATTAGAGCCTGTTGTTGAATCATTCTGGTACAGCCTTTCCTTTACTCCGCGTCGGTTATCTTATAGCTCCACAGCCGACCTCTATAACCACTTAAATTTCTCCCTACAAAACTTTACCTACATGGAAAGTGCCTTATGGATTACTACTACCAATGCTACAATTCGCACGGCAAGACTGCTTTTGACGATATGCATAAGTGGGAACCGCTAGTTTTTCTCCCCACGGGCTGCCTCTTTGACTCTTCCTTGTTACTGGACCATTGTAAGATACCAAGTATTCGG
Organism: Pseudogymnoascus sp. 03VT05; assembly: GCA_001662645.1. Lineage (NCBI taxonomy): Eukaryota > Fungi > Ascomycota > Leotiomycetes > Thelebolales > Thelebolaceae > Pseudogymnoascus > Pseudogymnoascus sp. 03VT05. Next base: position 141,290 of record KV459415.1, read on the forward strand.
GCTATACAAACAGGACTTCCTGCAGCCATTAGTCTGGATACATTGTTCGGTAGGATAATATTAGGGGCCACGCACAGCCCACTATTCCCCCGTGCGGGGTAACAGGGTTTCCCCGCTATCTCACGGACATCTGGAGATTTTACCTTGCCCCCTGACAATTTGCAGACAGGCACTGGCAAGATTAGTTTGTCCTTTGGCCGACAAGGAATCAACAAATCAAATTATCAAACTACGCACTTTCGGTAGTTAGAAATTTGCAAGCTAGCCGCCACGGTGGTTATACGTATATTCCCACGCTAAGCCGGCGTCTTTTATACAGATACATATAGACTCCCTTCAACCACGTTGCCGAATACCGATGATCTCCACTCAGGGGAAACTAAATATATGTGTATATAAGACGATGGACCATTTCTATGACATTCTTAGATCAGCGTCACAACTGCGGACAATCACCTGGAATCTTCATTGCGCCTTTGCCCTAACATAAATATGGCTGTCAAACTTATCGAGGACGGCGGAGGTTCATCGGATGATGTTTAGAACATAGAAGATACCGCCACTCCTACGGATCTCGATCCAAAAGCGGACAAGAAGCTTCTGCGCTGCCTCGACCTACATATCCTACCATGGCTGTGTCTTCTTTATGCTCTATCTCTATTTGATAGAAACAACATTTCTACCGCAAAGATTGTTGGCTTAGTGGACGACTTAAAGCTTGTTGGAAACCACTATTCAGTTGCACTCCTATCTTTCTTCCCGACCTATATTCTAATCGAACTTCCTGCCAACACGCTCATACGCAAATTCGGACCCAAAAGAATGTTAACGTGTATGATTCTCTGCTGGGGTACTATGGTCATGTGTTTTGGATTTGTGAATACATTCAGCCAATTAATTGCTTTGAGAGTTTTACTCGGCATCTTTGAAGGTGGGTTCAATGTAAGTCTCATATTAGAACTTACATGAGATCAAATATCTGACGGTCTCTCGCCTGCTTGCATCTATCTAATATCGTCTTGGTACAAGCGATACGAAGTACAGCAACGCATAGCTATCTGGTACATTTCCGGATCCTTCATATCCGGTTTCAGTGGCATTATATCCTACGGTTTAAGCAACATGGAGGGTGTCGGTGGTCTGCGTGGATGGCGCTGGATTTTTATCATCCCAGGAATTCTCACTATCTGCATGGCCGTCCCGATTTACCTGTTTGTCTCCAACTTTCCCGAGAAGGCAACATGGCTTAGACCCGATGAGCTGGCACGAATTAAGTCTCGGCTCGATGAGGATAGAGGGGAGAAGATGGAAGACAAAATCACGCGCAAGGTCCTCATCGAAGTCTATTCTGATTGGAAACTATGGGTTTTATCGCTGCTACATTTCTTCATCACTTCTGGAGCGTATGCCATGTCGTTCTTTACTCCATCGATCCTCAGGGGTTTTGGTTACGACGTAGCATTGAGCCAAATACTTGTCACAACGCCATATGTCTGTGCAGCTCTCTGTGCTATTGGAAGCTCGATCTTAGCGGACAGATATCGCAAGCGCAGCCCATTTCTCGTTGGGTTTATGATGCTAGCAATACTTGGCATTGTACTAATTGGTTGGGGCCACAATACCGGTATGAAGCTTACAGGAGTGTTTTTCGCTATCACAGGTACGACTTGTGCTACTCCAGCTGTGCTGGCGTTTTTGGTCAACAACATCGTTGGATCCGCGAAGCGCCAAGCTGGAATCACACTTCAAATCATGTTTGGTGGCCTTGGAGGAGTTGCTCCTTCGTTGTGGTTCAGAAATCAGGATGCTCCATACTATATGCCTGGGCTGTATGCCTCACTCACCTCGTTCTCCATGTGCGCGATTGGCGCTGGATTGATGGCGCTCTACTATCGCAATCAAAACCGAAAGGCCGATAAGTACGGGATAATTCTTGAGGGGCTAGAGGGATTTCGATATACTCTGTGAACCCGACAAGCCAAACTGTTGTTGGCGGGGGGCGGGCTGCGTGGGCAGACTTTACCTTTCGGATTTTCCTACCATGCTCATAAACCGCGGATGCGCGGAAATGATGCGGAAATAGTGATGAGGAGGATGAAAGATATGTATATTACTAGTAAATTAGGTAGCTACATAGATGGGCTGGATTCATCTAGTTGCAATACGATAGTATTCCACCTATAAACTTTATACCTTATTTAATCCCAATGTGACGCTAACTATGTCAATATTTGGCAACATAAAAGACATATATGTTCCAGCCGAAACAACCAACCAGCATAGGATTCGGCCGGAATATATATACGTCCCAGTCGGAACGAACACTGCTGCCCCGGGCCCCAGCTGACCACTCTTGCGTCTCCTCAAACATATTATGGAGTATGAGTATAACGTAGTTCACAAGCGAACGGATCACACAAGCGAACGGATCACCAAATCACCAAAAC